>WNWK01050415.1:0-12845 GCA_009830355.1 Cherax destructor | reverse complement strand
GGATATAAATGCTCTGGAAAACGTACAAAGGAGGATGACAAAGTTGATCCCATGTATCAGAAATCTTCCCTATGAGGATAGACTGAGGGCCCCGAGTCTCTACTCTCTAGAAAGGCGTAGAATTAGGGGGGATATGATTGGGGTGTATAAATGGAAAACAGGAATTAATTAATAAATAACGTGCTAAAAATATCTAGCATAGACAGGACTCTCAGCAATGGTTTTAAGTTGGAAAAATTCAGATTCAGGAAGGTTATAGGAAAGCACTGGTTTGGTAATAGAGTTGTGGATGAGTGGAACAAACTCCCGAGTACCGTCATAGAAGCTAAAACGTTGTGTAGTTTTAAAACTAGGTTAGATAAATACATGAGTGAGTGTGAGTTGGACCTTACTGGCTTAGGGCAATAGGTGACTTGGACCTGCCTACCATGGGCCAGTAGGCCTGCTGCAGTGCTCATTCTTGTGTTCTTATGTAAAGCACAAGTCTCGGCGGCGATGCAACATCCCTCCAATGAAAAACAGAGTTCCCATGAGTACACTAGGAGATAACACAAGTGTCAGGGGCCCAAGACTGTTCAACTGCCTCCCAGCATATATAAGGGAGATTACCACCAGACCAAGACACATACACACCCACCATCCACCCAAACACACACACACACACACACACACACACACACACACACACACACACACACACACACACACACACACACACACGGAGAAGAAGCTGGGGATTACATAGTAGGGATGCTACAGTCTGGAGGTCCCAAGGTGGTAATTGCAGTGATGTATAACCCACCACAGAACAGCAGGAGGCCAAGGCAAGAGTATGATGAGAGTAACAGAGCGATGATTGACACTCTGGCAGAAGTGGCCAGAAGGGCTCGCGCGAGCAGGGCGAAGCTACTGATCATGGGTGACTTCAACCATAAGGAAATTGATTGGGAGAACTTGGAGCCACATGGGGGCCAAGAAACGTGGAGGGCTAAGATGCTGGAGGTGGTACTGGAAAATCTCATGTACCAACACGTAAGGGACACTACCAGAGAGAGAGGAAATGACGAACCAGCGAGACTGGACCTAGTATTCACCCTGAGTAGTGCAGATATTGAGGACATCACACATGAAAGCCCTTGGGGCCAGTGATCATATGGTTCTAAGTTTCGAATACATAGTAGAGTTACAAGTGGAGGGGAAGCAGGAAGGGCTGCACAAATGAAGCCAAACTACAAGAAAGGTGACTATGTGGGCATGAGGAACTTCCTGCACAGAGTTCAGTGGGACAGAGAGATGGCAGGGAAGTCAGTAGATGTGATGATGGAATATGTGACAACAATTTGCAAGGAAGCTGAGGAGAGGGTTTTTACCCAAGGGTAACAGGAGAAGCGAAAAAGACAGGATGAGCCCATGGTTCACCCAAAGGTGCAGGAAGCCAAAACCAAGTGTGCAAGGGAATGGAAGAGGTACAGAAGGCAAAGAACCCCGGAGAATAAGGAGAGCAGTCGTAGAGCCAGAAATGAATATGCACAGATCAGAAGGGAGGCCCAAAGACATAGCAGCAGGGAAAACCAAATCGACCCAAAGCTGCTGTACAGCCACATCAGGAGGAGAACAACAGTCAAGGACCAGGTGATCAGGCTGAGGAAGGTAGGAGGAGGTCACAAGAAATGACCGGAAGTGTGTGAGGAGCTCAACATGAGATTCAAAGAAGTGTTCACAGAGGAGATAGAAGGGCCTCCAGAAAGGAGGAGAGGTAGGGTACACCATCAAGTGCTGGACACAATACACACAAATGAGGAGGAAGTGAAGAGGCTACTAAGCGAGCTAGATACTTCAAAGGCGATGGGGCCAGATAACATCTCTCCATGGGTCCTGGAGAGGGAGCAGAGGAGCTATGTGTACCCCTAACAACGATCTTCAACACATCTATCGAAACAGGGCAACTACCTGAGGTTTGGAAGACAGCAAATGTAGTTCCAATTTTTAAAAAAGGAGACAGGAACGTAGCACTAAACTACAGACCAGTGTCACTGACATGTATTGTATGCAAGGTCATGGAGAAGATAGTCAGGAGAAGGGTGGTTGAGCACCTAGAAAGGAATGAGCTTATCAACGACGGCCAACACGGTTTCAGGGACGGAAATCCTGTGTCACAAACCTACTGGAGTTCTACGACAGGGTGACAGCGATAAGGCAAGAGAGAGGGGTGGGTAGATTGCATATTCTTGGATTGTAAGAAGGCGTTTGACACAGTTCCACACAAGAGATTAGTGCAGAAGCTGGATGACCAGGCAGGGGTAACGGGGAAGGCACTACATTGGATCAGGGAATACCTGTCAGGGAGACAGCAGCGAGTCAGGTACGTGGCGAGGTGTCAGAGTGGGCGCCGGTGACGAGCGGGGTTCCACAGGGGTCAGTCCTGGGACCAGTGCTGTTTCTGGTATTTGTGAACGACATGACGGAAGGAATAGACTCGAAGTGTCCCTGTTTGCAGATGATGTGAAGTTGATGAGAAGAATTCAATCGGACGAGGACCAGGCAGAACTACAAAGGGATCTGGACAGCCTGCAAGCCTGGTCCAGCAACTGGCTCCTGGAGTTCAACCCCACCAAGTGCAAAGTCATGAAGATTGGGGAAGGGCAAAGAAACCGCAGACGGAGTACAGCCTAGGGGCCAGAGACTGCAAACCTCAATCAAGGAAAAGATCTTGGGGTGAGTATAACACCAGACACATCTCCTGAGGCGCACATCAACCAAATAACTGCTGCAGCATATGGGCGCCTAGCAAACCTAAGAACAGCATTCCGACATCTTAATAAAGAATCGTTCAGGACCCTGTACACTGTGTACGTTAGGCCCATATTGGAGTATGCAGCACCAGTTTGGAACCCACACCTAGCCAAGCATGTGAAGAAGCTCGAGAAAGTGCAAAGGTTTGCAACAAGACTAGTCCCGGAGCTAAGGGTATGTCCTACGAGGGGAGGTTAAGGGAAATCGACCTGACGACACTGGAGGACAGGAGAGATAGGGGAGACATGATAACAACATATAAGATACTGAGAGGAATTGACAAAGTGGACAGAGACAGAATGTTCCAGAGATGGGACACAACAACAAGGGGACACAGATGGAAGTTGAAGACTCAGATGAATCACAGAGATGTTAGGAAGTATTTCTTCAGTCACAGAGTTGTCGGGAAGTGGAATAGTTTAGGAAGCGATGTAGTGGAGGCAGGCTCTATACATAGCTTTAAGCAGAGGTATGATAAAGCTCATGGCGCAGGGAGAGTGACCCAGTAGCGGCCAGTGAAGAGGCGGGGCCAGGAGCTTTGACTCGACCCCTGCAACCACAACTAGGTGAGTACAACTAGGTGAGTACACATACACACACACACACACACACACACACACACACACACACACAGGTGAACCACCCCGGGCCACTGTGGTTCTGACGTCAGCAATACACTGAAGAACCAGAGTGGAGGTAGAGAGCCCTGATGGGACTGGCAGAGGGCCCCCAGGAGCACCCAGTGAGGGCTCTGTGAGTGAGCAGTGAGGGCACTGTGAGTGGGCGGTGAGGGGCTGTGGAGTGGGCTGTGAGAGGCCATGGAGTGGGCGGTGAGAGGGAGGTCGTTACCAGCAACCAACCAGACAATTACCTGTGCACTACTGTGCTCATACACTCATTATGTTCCTCACTCAAGATGACTCAACTAATTATCTTGCCCCCCCCTCTCTCTCTCTCTCTCTCTCTCTCTCTCTCTCTCTCTCTCTCTCTCTCTCTCTCTCTCTCTCTCTCTCTCTCTCTCAGTGTCTCTCACATCTTGACGATACACGTACAACACGTGACTCTAACATGATCATAACACAGCGAAGTTAACAACACAAAAATAACTGAAAAATGGATTAACGTACAATTGTTATGGATTCCATCACACTGGATTACTCCATCACCCTGGATTACTCCATCACACTGGATTACTACATCACACTGGATTACTCCATCACCCTGGATTACTCCATCACACTGGATTACTCCATCACACTAGATTACTCCATCACACTGGATTACTCCATCACCCTGGATTACTCCATCACACTGGATTACTCCATCACACTAGATTCGTCACATGCTCCATCACACTGGATTACTCCATCACACTGGATTACTCCATCACACTGTATTACTCCATCACACTGTATTACTCCATCACACTGGATTACTCCATCACACTGGATTACTCCATCACACTGGATTACTCCATCACACTGGATTACTCCATCACACTGTATTACTCCATCACACTGGCTTACTCCATCACACTGGATTACTCCATCACACTGGATTACTCCATCACACTGGATTACTCCATCACACTGGATTACTCCATCACACTGGATTACTCCATCACACTGGCTTACTCCATCACACTGGCTTACTCCATCACACTGGATTACTCCATCACACTGGATTACTCCATCACACTGGATTACTCCATCACACTGGATTACTCCATCACACTGGATTACTCCATCACCTTCCATCACACTGGATTACTCCATCACACTGGCTTACTCCATCACACTGGATTACTCCATCACACTGGATTACTCCATCATACTGGATTACTCCATCACACTGGATTACTCCATCACACTGGATTACTCCATCACACTGGATTACTCCATCACACTGGATTACTCCATCACACTTGATTACTCTATCACACTGTATTACTCCATCACACTGTATTACTCCATCACACTGGATTACTCCATCACACTGGATTACTCTATCACACTGGATTACTCTATCACACTGTATTACTCCATCACACTGGATTACTCCATCACACTGGATTACTCCATCACACTGGCCTACTCCATCACACTGGATTACTCCATCACACTGGATTACTCCATCACACTGATACCCATCCACTGGCTACTCCATCACACTGGATTACTCCATCACACTGATTACTCTATCACAGCTGTATTACTCCATCACACTGTATTACTCCATCACACTGGATTACTCCATCACACTGGATTACTCCATCACACTGGCTTACTCCATCACACTGTATTACTTCATCACACTGGATTACTCCATCACACTGGATTCTCCATCACACTGGCTTACTCCATCACACTGGATTACTCCATCACACTGGATTACTCCATCACACTGGATACTCTATCACATGATACTCATCACACTGGTTACTCATCCACTGGATTACCATCAACTCTCAGGATTACTCCATCACACTGGATTACTCCATCACACTGGATTACTCCATCACACTGGCTTACTCCATCACACTGGATTACTCTATCACACTGGATTACTCCATCACACAGGATTACTCCATCACACTGGATTACTCCATCACACTGGATTACTCCATCACACTGGATTACTCCATCACACTGGATTACTCCATCACACTGGATTACACCTTCATGATAAAGTTGACATCTTAGCCAAGAATAATGAAGAACATTGTTGTGTCTGGCGTACTGAATAATACCTGGAGTCTACCTGGAGAGAATTCCAGGGGTCAACGCCCCCGCGGCCCGGTCCGTGACCAGGCCTCCTGTTGGACCAGAGCCTGATCAACCAGGCTGTTACTGCTGGCCGCACGCAGTCCAACGTACGAACTACAGCCCGGCTGGTCAGGTACCGACTTAAGGTGCCTGTCCAGTGCCTGCTTGAAGACAGCCAGGGGTTTGTTGGTAATCCCCCTTATGTATGCTGGGAGGCAGTTGAACAATCTTGGGCCCCTCACACTTATTGTGTTGTCCCTCAACGTGCTAGTGGCACCCTGCTCTTCATTGGGGGATGTTACATCGCCTGCCGAGTCTTTTGCTTTCGTAGGGAGTGATTTTTGTGTGCAAGTTTGGTACTAAGCCCTCGAGAATTTTCCATGTGTATATAATAATGTATCTCTCGCCTGCGTTCCAGAAGTACAGGTTTAGGAACTTCAAGCGTTCCCAGTAGTTGAGGTGGTTTATCGCACTTATGCGTGCGGTGAAGGTTCTCTGCACATTTGCAAGGTCAGCAATTTCACCCGCCTTGAAAGGTGCAGTTAGGTGCAGCAATATTCCAGCCTAGATAGAACAAGCTGATCTGTAAAGTGTCAACATGGGCTTGGCATCCCTGGTTTTGAAGGTTCTCATTATCCATCCTGTCATTTTACGAGCAGATGATATTGCTACTTTGTTATGGTCCTTGAAGGTGAGATCCTCTGACATGATCACTCCCAGGTCTTTGACATTAGTTTTTCGCTCTATTGTGTGGTTGGAATTAGTTTTGTACTCCGATGAGATTTTAATGTCTTCACGTTTTCCGTATCTGAGTAATTGAAATTTCTCATCATTGAACTTCATATTGTTTTCTGCAGCCCATTTAAAGATTTGGTTTATGTCTGCTTGGAGTCTTGCAGTGTCTTCAACGGTGGACACTGTCATGCAGATTCGGGTATCATCTGCAAAGGAAGACACAGCACTGTGGCTTATATCCCTGTCTATGTCCGATATGAGGATGAGGAATAGGATGGGAGCGAGTACTGTGCCTTGTGGAACAGAGCTTTTCACTGTAGCCGCCTCAGACTTTACTCTGTTGACTACTACTCTTTGTGTTCTACATGTTAGGAAATTATAGATCCATCTACCAACTTTTCCTGTTATTCCTTTAACACGCATTTTGTGTGCTATTACACCATGGTCACACTTGTCAAAGGCTTTTGCAAAATCTGTGTATATAACATCTGCATTCTGTTTATCTTCTAGAGCATCCAGTACCTTGTCGTAGTGGTCCAGTAGTTGGGACAGACAGGAGCGGCCTGCTCTAAACCCATGCTGTCCTGGGTTGTGCAATTGATGGGTATCAAGATGGGTGGCGATCTTGCTTCTTAGAACCCTTTCAAAGATTTTTATGATATGGGACGTTAGCGCAATTAGTCTGTAGTTCTTTGCTATTGCTTTACTGCCCCCTTTGTGGAGTGGGGCTATGTCTGTTGTTTTTAGTAGCTGCGGGACGATCCCAGTGTCCATGCTCCCTCTCCATAAGATGTTAAAAGCATGTGATAGGGGCTTCTTGCAGTTCTTGATGAACACGGAGTTCCATGAGTCTGGGCCTGGAGCAGAGTGCATGGGCATGTCATTTATTGCCTTTTCGAAGTCATTTGGCGTCGTGGTGATGTCAGAAAGACAAGCGTCTGTCAAATTTTGTGGCACTCTCATAAAAAATTCATTTAGGTTTTCGATTTTCAGTCTGGTTAGTGGCTCGCTAAAAACTGAGTCATACTGGGACTTAAGTAACTCACTCATTTCCTTGCTGTCATCTGTGTAGGACCCATCCCGTTTAAGTAGGGGACCAATACTGGTTGTTGTTCTCGACTTTGATTTTGCATAGGAAAAGAAATACTTTGGGTTTCTTTCAATTTCATTTATAGCTTTTTGTTCTTCCCGTGTCTCTTGGTTCCTGTAAGATTCCTTTAGTTTTAATTCAATGTTTGCTATTTCTCTGACTAGTGTCTCCCTACGTATTTCAGAGATATTGGCCTCCTGTAGCCGCTCCATTATTCTGTGCCTTCGCCTGTATAGGGAGCGCCTCTCTCTCTTTCTAGTTTGCATCTTCTCCTCCTTTTCCTTAAGGGAATTTGCCTTGAGCAAACCTCGAGTACCACAGAGTTAATTTGTTCTAGACATAGGTTGGGATCCGTGATGCTTAGGCAATTTTCCCAGTTTATATCATTGTTGGAAGATGAAGCCCAGCGATTTTTTTTGGGGCTCCACTATTTGCTGGTTTAAGGTGAATTTTTGGAAAAATTTAAAAGTTCATGCATGGGGAAATTTCATCTGAGCCCTCCTGGTGTTATCTCTACCACTTTTTTGCAATGTTCCTCCATTTGGGTGCCTAGGTTGTCCCCAGTAGCAAGATGTTGGGGGCAGGAGCTGGAAGTTTTTCCCAAACAGTGGTCAATTTTCAGAAGCTGTTTCTGGAATTGTTGGGACTTGCACCCGGGGGTTTGGGAGACAACCACGGGATATGTTTTGATTTCGACCTTTATTGCTGTACTTCAACTACATCATTTGAGGCATTTAGTAGTTCTGAACATATAATGACTCGGATAACAGGCCAACCCCCTTTTTGCCTGTTCACTTTTCCCCACCCTGTATGGTTTTTGGGGATCCATATTTCATTGTCCAAGTGATCTTTTTGGGGGTCTCTGTAAAGGGAAACATAGCGTTTGACTCAAAACAGCCCCGAAAAAAAGGTACCTTGTTTTTTGTTGTTGGCTTTAGCCCCTGTATATTGAAAGATGAATGTAGTTGGATTGGTGGTATGGAGGGGTGTGTTCCCAAACTGGATAAAATGGGTTTGTCAATATTGAGGTAAGTTTTTAGTCATCATCCAGGTAGATATTTTCTGTTCAGTATTTACAGTGTTGGCTATGTGTCGGGCTTGGGTGCAAGTAACTATGTAGTGTCATCTGCAAATAGTTTGGGGTTTAGAGTTGAATCATTTGGTAGGTCGTTAATGTAAATGATAAAAGTGGGGGAAGAAAACTTCCCCGGGGCCCCACTGTAATATTTGCCGGAGGTAGCTCTATTTGTGTACACATATTGGTTTCTGTTGCTAAAGGGATGATTTTAGGGAGTTGAGGGGGTTCTTATCCATAGTGTGATAATTTTAGGGGGAAAGATCTGGTCCTTATCAAAAACTTTTCGTAAATTGAAGATTCCCCCCCGGGGCTTTTTCTCAAGAGCGGTTAAAATTTTTTTAACATGTGTATAAAGGCATCATTTGTATTTTTATTAGGCCCGAATCCCCAATTGAAGTGGTTTAATTTTTGGAGGTGAGGTGGAATATATTTGTCATGAATTATTTTTCTAAGATTTTTTGGGGAGAAGGGGTGTTAGATATCGGCCTGTATTATTCAGGTCTGTTTGATCTCCCCCTTTATGTATGGGGTGACCCCCCGTTTTGGGATTGATGGGAAGGTAGAGGATTGATGGATTTTTAAAAAAAATGTTGCAAAAAGGTGAAGAACTTGAGGGGGGCTTTTTTTAAAAAGGTGGTGTTTTTTAGGTCACCTGCTTTGTTTTTAATTTTGATTATAAGAGAAACTTCTTTGGGTTTGGGGCTGGGAAAAGTGTGTTGGATAGGTGCCAGTGAGAAGTCATTAGGTGGGTATTTGAACTTGGGATTTTCGCCCGATTTTTTTCCCATGGTGGAGAAGAAACTTGAAATTTGTTTGTGTTTTAATAGGGGGGAGTAGGGGTTCATCTGGTTTTTTTAAGGGTTGTTCTGTTTGTGGGTATCTTTTAGTTTAATTTCCGATGGCTCACTGGGGCTCTGACGTGGTCAGGGGTTTTGTTAGTCAGTGAGAACTGGGGAATTTTTATAAAATGTTTTGGGAGGGGGGAGTAAGGGAGTGTAAGGGGGTTTGGCCCCCCCCAGTGTTTGTTTATTTTACCCACTTCCCGCCGCCGACTCTTCAGTACTCACCCCAAATTGTACTCACCTAATTGTTTTTCTTTGGGTCGAGACTCGCCCTGCCCCGCCTCTTCGCTGTCTGCTACGGGTCTCTGCTCCCCCTGCTCCATGAGTTTATCATACCGTTTAAAACTACGTATGGTTCCTGCCTCCACTATATTTTTTTTAAAGCTTTCCCTTCCTTTTACTACCGGGCTGAAGAAATGCTTCCTAAACCCTTTGACCATCGGGAGTCTTCAGTTTCCCAGTTGTCCCCCTTGTTTCTTGTTTCCCCTTTTGGAACATCCTGTCACTGTTCTTTTTAATTTCCCCCCAGTATTTTGTATGTCGTTATCATGTCTCCTCTGACCCTTTTTCCTCCAGTGTTGTTATCCTTTTCCCCAAAACCTTTTTCTTCATAAGACAGCCCCCTAGTTGTGGAACTAACCTTGCCCCAAAACCCTTTTTGCACTTTTTAGTTTTTTACGTGCTTTCACCAGGTGTGGGTTCCAGACTGGTCCCATTTTTAGTATGGGCCTGACGCACGGTATACAGTGTCTTGAACGATTCCTTGTTAAGGAAGGAACGTCTTGGTTTGCGTCGCCCATATGCTGCCCTTTTTTTCGGTTGAGGGGGTCCCCCCCGGAGACGTTTTTTGGCTTATACAAAACCCAAGATCTTTCCCTTTCCCGGGGTTTGTGCCTTTTTGCCCGCCTAGCTTGTTCTGTCAGCGGTTTTTTGCCCCTCTCCGACCCTTTTTAAAAAAAAAAATTTTGCATTTGGGGGGATTGAATTGGGGCCAATTCAGACCAGATGTCGAGCTTGCCCAGGCGGGTTTCAGCCCTGCCTGGTCCTCTTCCGAGGTTTTTTCTCCTCATTATTTTCCTTTCCGGAATAGAGACACTTCTGAGTCACCCCGTCCGTCATGTCATTTACATATACCAGGAAAAACCCCTGGTCCTGGTGCCCCTGCGGCCCCGCTCGCCCAAGGCCCACTTGTCCCCACCCCACCATGACCCATTGCTGTCCCCTTTTTATTTTTCCGATCCATTCCAGTGCCCTTCCTGTTATACCTGCTTGTTCTTCCCCTTTCTAATCTCATGTGAGGAACTGTGTCGGGCCTTCCTGCAGTCCAGGAAAAGCAATTAACCCACCTTTTTCTCCTCCCTTTCCTCTGTTACTTTTCATAGAACCCGGGGGTTTGTTACACAGGTTTGGGGCCTTCCCGGGGAACCGTGCTTTGGGGTTTTTATTATCCTGTTCAGCTGGGGGTTTTCCCAAAATTTCCCCTTTTCCGATGATTTTTTTTGGGTTTTAACTAATGGGGTGACCCCCCGGCTATAGTTTAGTGCCTTTTTTCCCTTTTTTTTTAAAAAGGGGACTACGTTGGCCTTTTTTCTTTTTTGGGGATCTGCCCTTTTTTAAGGGGGTGTGTTGAATATTATGGTAAGTGGCACAAAAAATACCTCAGCCCCTTTCCCCGAAGAACCCACGGGGGGATATTGTCCGGCCCCATTTTTTGGGAAAGAGGTCACTGGGTCCCCTATTTTCCCTTCAGTTGTGTGTATGCCCCTACATTTGGGGGCATCCCTTGTTGGTGAGGGCCCCCTCCTGTCTCCCAGCTGCCTTCCTTCCCCATTGTGAAATTCCTTAAACCCCAAGTTTAGCCCCACATACCTCTTTTATCATTAATTTGGGGGTTCCCCCCCTTCTCTCCTCAGCCCTTTTCACCTGGTCCTTTTCTTTTTGTCTTCCCTTTTGAGTGACTGTACATCAGTTTCCGGGCCGCTTAACTTTCGATGCACAATTTTTACTGTTTCTGGGCCTCCCCATACTCTAAAGAATTTTTAAAAAATGTACTTTTGGTTTTAAAGTTTAGCCAAGGGGAGATGGGTGTAGATTTGTAGTGTATATAGTGTTATCTTAAATAAATGTATATTTTTTAACTGGGAATTTTCCCTTTTAAACCCCTGATAAAAAACCCTTGGGAATAACTCTTGTTTAAGCTTTCATTTGTTGGGGACCGGGGCCTTTTTTTTAAGGGGGTTTTGTAACTTTTACCTTTCCCTTAAACAAGGCATTAGGCCCAGGTAATCCCATGTTTGGTAACAATAGGTAATGTATTTTAAAAAAAAAAAGGATAAATAAGTATAAAGAGATATGATGGGAAAGGGGAAACAGTAGTTTGTTGGGGTACATTTGGTAGATAAAAAAATTTGAGTAGATTTTAGAATGTCATGTTTATCTATAAAAAATTTTATCAGATCATTTTTTTTTGTAGCTACAGAGAAATTCAATTCAAAATTCAAAATTAAAATTTTTTTTTTAATAATATACAAGGTTTTTTTTATACATTTAATAAAGTAGATATTACAAGAGGGAAAATATGCCTAGGTATGTAGGTTTTGGATCATAATTATGATAGGTCTTACTCAAAGGAAAATGATTATAAAATAGTGGTTAGGGAATTGTGTATTAACTGGTTTAAAAATTTAGGACGGAATTTAAACATTTAAAATTTTTTCAATTAGTTTAAAAGTTAAATTATTTATATATTTAAAGATAAAGGTGATGTATTGGATAATATAGTTTCAAAATTGGGTTTTGGAAACTATGACTAGCAAGAATTATAAGTAATTATTAAAAATTTTGTTTGTACTGGAAATTTGGGGGAAACACAAATCAATAATGTATTTTTTTGGATATGTGGGGTAAATAGCATGGTTAGCTCCGGGGTTGGGGGGAGGAGATGATGTTTTTAAGGGGGTTTTTTAAAAAGGAGGTTGTGCTGCAGTTCTAGAGTTTTCAGGGAGGAGTTTGTTTTGGCCCCTTTTTTGGCAAATTTTGTATAGATTTATGGACACGGGGAATGTCAAAGAGATGTTTTTTTCTGGGGTTATGTCTATGGGTCCGTCACAACGTCAAGAAAGTTTTTAGCTCAGGGGGTTTAAATTGGAAAAAATGGTTCTATAAATAGATAGCAGAGTAGGAGGTGTTCTGGGGAAAGGAGGTTTTGGCCCCTTTAAAGTGGGGGTGGGGCCAGGTTGGGGTTTGGGGGTAATTTACTGCGCTTTTTTTTTGGGTTTTTTTTTTAGGTGGTAAGTGTTGATCCCCATGCAAAAGGCATATGTGGGGAGGGAAGAGAGTGAGTAGTATAGGTGGGATACATAATACCGTTCTAAAAAGGATCCCAGTTTTGGAAACCTTTTTATGTGTTGGGGAGGGGGGGTGAATTTAGGCTTTGTCAAGGTAAGGCCCAGAACTTCCCTGTTATGTTTAGTAATAGGTAGTGTTATCTTAATGTTTAATTGTGGATCATCTGTTCTGTTGCCAAACATAATATAGAAGGT
>WNWK01050414.1:0-12845 GCA_009830355.1 Cherax destructor | reverse complement strand
AAGAAAAACTTTTATCACCTGTGCAAATAATAACGGGCTGCAGTATAATGCAGCAGAGAAAAAACAAAGACCTGTTGAAAAGGGTATAAAACGTGCCAAGTGCACTCTCATTGAAAGTTTAAAAGGGAAAGGGATCATAAAAAATGCAATGCTTTAAAAACAGGACGGATAACAGCTAAAACAAACTTTGGGCTCTTGAAACCCAGACACATCCCGGGAAAACGGGGAGGGGGAACACCTGGGCTCTCCCTGATTCCCCGGGCCCAAATATTCCCTTAAATAAGATATTATTCAAAAAATAGGAAACCAACAATGAGAAGCGATAAAATCAAAGGACTGTGGGCCCAGTGAAGTAACGTGTTTAGGCAACAAAGCGTGTAAGCAAGGGGGAATGGGGAATGTTTTAAAGGAAAGACTGCTGTGTGGTTGTAAAAAAATAAGATGGGGGCAAACGCACCAGTGTCCATGAGGATTTCGTCTCTGCAATATAGTTGGAGATAGCGTCAAGTGCCCAATGGACGGGGAATTTTTTTTGATACTATAACTTCAGAGACAGGGGGGGGCAAAAAGTAGAGATCAGGGTGACTATGGGGGGAAACCAAAGAGGTCTGAGGGGGAAGGGGGGATAAACCCCGGAAAAGTTGCCCCGGTGGGGACAGAAGAGCCCCTCCCCGTGGGACAGGAAGGAAGGAGGTTTGGGGGAAAAGAAAAAGGGAAAAGGGGGAAATTTTGGGGGGGAGGTGAGCCTTCACCCTTTGTGAAAAAAAGTTAAAAAAGGGGGAAAGAAAGTAGTCACGGGCCCGAAAAGGAAAAACTTTTGGGGGAATTGAAAGGGCACTGGAGGAATGCGAAGAGACTTAGGGGAAGACAGGTTCAACTTCCCAGGTGATGGTGCAAAGAAGATGCAGGCATGGAGGCCTTGCCCCGACTGAGAAACTAGCAGGGAGAGAAGATGGAAAGGTGGGGAAAAGGAAAAGGGGGGGTAAAAACCCCAAAAATTGACAGGGGACCCCGGGAGTGGGTTTTTGGGGAAAAGTAGGCAGGGTCTCTTTAGCCCACTGAGAATAAGAAACTCGGGAAAAATTCCCCGAAGGGGGGAACTGCTCGGGGGCCCGTTTCGAATCCCGCCGTCAGACGACTTTGAACCATCGGTGACACTTTTTGATGGGATGGGTGAGAAAGGAAATGGTCTAGAAAGAAAAAAGGGGGCTTTGGGGTAGTTGGGCTTTCACCAAAGGGAGAGGGAAAAAAACAGACACGGACGAGGGAAATTCCCAAGGGGGGGGGAAAGGTGCCACCTTTCATATAAAGGTGGTAGCTGAAGGGGAAAACAAAAGTGGTTTAAAACAAAAGGTCTGTGACAATCCTATACATGGAAGGATTCGGAGGTCATGAGCGAACATAATAGCGAATGCAATGTGCATCATGATGATCGGACAAGGATGGAATGTTCGCTTCTACATAGAGGCTCTCAACCGGGAAAGAACGAAATGCATCAAGGAATAAGTGTAATCCCTGGTGATGGATGGGATTAAGGATGGAAAGAGTAGCAATGGAGGCCGCCGAATATATCTGGTCACCATAATCGAGTTTCGATAAAATTAGGGCTGAATGCAGGCGAAGGAGAGTTCTACGATCAGCCCCCCATGAAAGATGTGCGAGGGTTTTAAGGAGGTTCAGCCGGCTGTGACAAGTTGCCTTCAGAGAGGTAATGTGAGGTTTCCAGGACAATCTACAGTCAAACAGGAGGCCGAGAAACCTGACTATCACGTTCTGGGATACATGAGCCGTATAGGTACAATGGATGATCAAAGACCACTGAACTTCTAGTAAACGTAATTTGGAGTTTTGCCACTAGAAAATTTAAACCCGTGCGTGGTGGCCCAACTGGAAACCCGGTTGACAGCATGCTGGAGAGAAACTGCAATGAGGTAACAGTCAGCACCCGAACAAGCTATAGCAAAGTCATCCACATAAAGCGATAACCAAATATTTGATGGGAGAACAGATGCCAGATTATTTATAGCAAGCAGAAAGAGTTGTGCTCAGAACACAACCCTGGGGGACACCTTCAGCTTGGACAAATTCCTGGGAAAGCTCATTACCAACCCGGACATGGAAATGTCTTTCAGTTAAGAAGGCCTTAAGGAAAAATGGTAGATTGCCTCGGAGGCCTAAGGAGTGGGCCTGGGCCAAGATATTATACCTTCAAGTTGTGTCATAAGCCTTCTCAAGGTCGAAAAAATGGCGATAACTGAGTGGTTATTAGCAAAGGCATTTCGAATATATGTATCTAAGCCCAGTAAGGGGTCAATGGCAGAACGACCCTTACGAAAGCCATATTGACTAGGGGAGAGACTATTTTTGAGTCTCTAAATACCACATCAAACGTCTATTAACTAGATGTTCCATCACCTTGCAAACTGCACTGGTAAGAGCGATGGGACGATAGTGGGAGGTATCATGTCACGTAGTACCCAGTTTGTGAAAAGGGAGAACAATAGCAGACTTCCACAGCTGGGGAAGAACTTGCGACCATATAAGATTAAAGACTCGTAAGAGGACAGTAAGAGCAGACTGATGTAAATTCTGTAGCATACGAATATGTATGCCCTCTGACGCAGCTGCCGATAATCGGCAAGCAGTGTGTGTGTGTTGCCTCCAGTTCTTGAAGGGTAAAACGCACATTATAAGATTCTTCTCGGAGAGAAAAAAAATCTAAGGGCTTTAACTCGCTGGCAGACTTAGAAGAAAGGAACGAGGGGCATAGATGGAGCCCCTGAGAAATGCGTACTAGATGATTACCAATTTCAGCGGCAACGGCAAGAGTGTGCTATATCGACACTAGCAACCTGAAGAACAGGAGCCGGGTCAGGGGAGAATTTACCACTCAATTTCCGCACTTTCTTCCAGACTGCACTCATTGAGGAAGCAGAAGTGACAGTACAAACGTAATCTCGCCAGCAAGTGCGTTTAGCGTCATGTATGACATGGCGAGCAATTGCTCTCTTCTGCTTAAAACCAAGGAGTCTCTCTGTGGTTCTGTTATACTGATACCTGCCTCACGAGCGCATTTCAAACGTACTCCTGGAGCACAAGCAGGAGACCACCAAGGCACGCACTTCTGAGAATGCTTGCCAGAGGTTTGGGGATAGAATGCGAAGCTGCTGTGAAGACGGAGGACGAAAAGAGATGTAAAACCTCATCAATGGAAGATGAGGAAGAAACCTCATGAAAGGCAGTAAGATGAGCGTAAAGGTCCCATTTCGCTCGGTCAAATTGCTAGAGTGGGCTACAAGGTGGAGAATACGAAGGGGACTTAAGGATGATCGGAAAATGATCGCTGTCATGTAAGTCCAGGAGGACAGACCAGGTGAAGTCAAGGACAGTTGAGGAAGAGCAGATGGAGAGATTGATGCAAGAGAAAGAATGAGTTCGAGGATCAAAATGGGTAGGAGTACCCGTATTTAAAACATGGAGGGGGAGAGAAGCAAGGAATGCCTCCAACTGAATGCCACGGGAGTCACAATGCAACCCTCCCCAGAGAAAATGGTGTGGGTTAAAATCGCCAAGTAACAGAAGGGGTGGCAGCAAGGAAGAAACCAGAAAATCAACATCTGGGATAGACAATGCCCGTGAAGGGGAAAGATATAAAGAACAGAGTGTATACCACTTATTCAAGTGGATACTGGCTGCAGTGTAATGTAGAGAAGAACACACACAGAGCTGACAGTATGGAATACCAGTGCGAATAAGAAGAGCGCTTTTGTTAAAGGTTCCATCGGAAAAAGGATCTGATGAATTTAACAAATCATAGCCTGAAAAGGACCAGATAACAGTGGATTGTAATTTGGGTTCTTGCAAACAGACCCCAACGGGAAAACTAGGAGAGCAACACCTGAAGCTCACCCTGGTTACCCCTGAGGCCTCGGATATTCCACTGCAAATAAGCCATGATTTATGGAGAGAAAGATATAAGTCAAAGTTAGAGGTATCTATGGACTAGGGTTAGAAAAGTCCACGTGTGGAGGTAGCAGAAGACCTGTAATCAGAGAAGGAGCAGGACGTTGTGAAGGAAGGAGGGTGTAGATGGAGAAAGAGAGGAGGAGGAACCTGAGGTGGAGCGGTGTCCATCATCGTTCCAGTCTCTGAAATATATTCGGGATAGCTTCCAGTGTTTCGGAAGACAAAGATGCAGAATGTGGGACTACATGAGAAATGGAAGGAAGAGAGTGAGCAACCATTGGGACTTATGAGAAGAAGAGGGGCGCTGAGGTTTAAGTGGTGAACGAGGGCGAGTAGACACAGAACTGTGGGAGTGAGTAGAGGAAGGGGTGTGGACAGTATGGGATGCCGAGGTAGGGACCTCTGAGCCAAGAACAGCAAAAGGATTCGAGATAGGGGTGACTGAGGATGAGGCGACCACAGAGGAAGCCAGGGATGTTGGGACCCCAGAAGTGGGGCGAGGTTTAGCAATGCGAGAATAGGAAATATGGGGAAGTGTCCCTTGAAGGCGTAGATGAGAGATGGCCATAGCATATGAGAATCCTTCCGCCTCTGAGACAACGGATTTCCCGCTCATTCAGGTAAACCTGACAATGGCAAGAGTACTGTAGAAACTTGTCTGGATTGGCCTCTTGTAAGTTGCACTCTGGGCAAGCACTGTTGACACCGACACTCTGAGACACTTCTCAGACTTACAAATGGCTATGGTACAAATTTCTAGCTGATTGCAGTAAGGAAAACCCCACACTGCCTTCACAATACTAGAAGGGAGATTACTTACTTGGAAAAAAAGGGTGGCTATGTGTCCTGGTCTTCCTTATATATAACCCCTCCTAACACCATGTGCAGTGAAGAAACTTTGTCTGCAAAAGATGGTGTAATTAGTGTCCTGTCTGCACCTCAGAGTTCCCTGGTTCCTTGGGAAGCCCTTGAGCAATATACAGTAAGTAACACTAGCTTCCAGACTTGAACTTAAGAGACGACGCTGGTACATACCAACACATAGTCATCCGTCCGCCTAAGACCCACAGATAACTCACTAACGTTTCCCCCAGAAAACTGGCCAGATACTGAGAGAAAGAAAGCCTAGTCTTACTGTGACAGGGTCTGGATGGAGGCAGATGTCCACGGTACTTCGGGATCTCCTCCAGGGCCCCAGGACAGATGTTGGGTCACGTGGGGGGTGCTGCCTAATCTCAGCACGTCTTGTTCGTGTGGAGTCTGGTCTGGTAAGAACGTAGGTCACGCCACACTGCCTAGATTCAAGTGTGGGCTGCCAGTTGTCTCTAGCTAACATAACCTAATGCTTGCCTATTCAGGCCTATAACTACCTATATTAGGGTGCTAGAGCTACAGTATTAATACCTAACGTTGCCTTAATAATTCTACTATTAGTTTATATCTGTACAAACTTGCCTAGGTGTTCCTAGGTGGATAAATCTATCAATTAAAATATACACAATAGTCACCTTCAAAAGCTGGAGTGTGTAGTTGTTTTGTTGGGTGTGTGGGTTTATAAACTCCGAGGGCCGATCCACGGTATGTTTTAAGGCTCCTAGCGGCTCACTTACCCTGTGGAACATTTAGTGACTAAAAAAGTTTCCACATCCTCCCGCCAGCGAAGGTAAAGGTGAGTCTACGTCAAGTTCACCTTCCGCAAGCCCTTACGGCGGGCCCTGGACACGAGTGCTGTCCGGCCACTCTCGTCGAGCAGACTCTGGTTTAACTCCGACAGTCCAGTTTCCGCCGCGTGGATTGCTGGGGGTGTAAACTTATGGGTTCCGGTGATCTTAACACCCTTCCCTTTAACTTGAATGTCTTTCACATGTCTAGCCTTGTCTGAGCAGCTTCGTACTTTCTCACCCAGTGCCCTATATACCCCGGTAGCAATTCTTCCCACTGATACGAGGTTCCCTGGGCTTAATGACAATCTATCTCCCTCTTTAGGTACCCCGTAAAAGCGTCTCCCCAAGGTGGCTAAGTGTTCGTCACTTCCTACTTTGTTTGGCTTACCTGGCGGTTCGTCGTGTACACTAACATTCATTATCACTACTCCCCCAGCTATCGTGGTGTCAGCTTTCCCCCTCCCTGGCGTTGCAGGGAATTCATTAGGAATTCTGCCACCGATGATATATCCTACTGGGGATCTGTATAAACCAATTCCTTCCTTAACAGTCCATCGTGTGGACAGGAAGTCATCAAGATAGTTGGCTCCCACCAGGATACCTACATTTCTGACTGTGTCAGTGGTAATGTCCTGGTCTGCCAGCTTCACACCAAGGTCTTTCTTTCAATCGCTTGGTTGCTGCTGCAAGACCTCTGGTCGTAATAGCTGCAGGTAACGTATTTACTACCAGAGCTGTAATATTTCTGTGATGTCCACCCAGTTTAACAGTGACATCCACAACATCATAAGACTTGGGTGGGCCCCGACTTATAGCACCTCCCAATGTCGCATTAAATTTGTCGGTGGCCTTCAACTTTAACCTAGCCACCAACTTCTCTGTTATCATGGACACTTGTGCCCCTGAGTCGAAGAATAATCGGGTTGTTTCGGTTCTGTTCCCGTTCACAACCCCTGCCATGACTGTAGGTAGGGCAGCAGCTCTGTGCTTCTCACTCAGATTAGAGACTTTGCCCATACTAATCACACTGGCTACCACTTCAGGCTCGGGCTCGCCTTCTATCTCTACTGGAGAAACGTCCCTACTAGCCTGGGGTCCCCTTAAATTGTTGTGACATAGTGCAGTATGGTGCTTACCTTTCCGGCAATTATAGCACTCTGAAAGATGTGACCGGCAATCTTCTGCCTCATGTCTTCCACAACACCTTAAGCATAGCTGCAACTCCTTTAGTGTCTGCCGCCTACTGCTCAGTGTTGCATACCGAGAGCACCGTGCTAGTGTGTTCACCTTCGCAGAACACACATGTCTTAGTGGTTTCCCTTGGTTGAGGACCTGTCTTGGGCATAATAGGTGCCGATCCTAGAGGGGGTGCTTTAGTTCTATCTCTCGAGTTTTCTGAGTAACTAACTGTTTGTTTATGTGATGATGGTGGTGACCTTTCTCCCCACCTATACTCAGGTGAATCACGATATCACTCAACCCCTCAACAATCTGTTGTATTGTGAACCGGTTAGTCCCATACTTCAAATGTAACTCATGTATTGTAGTGCTAGCTAGTTTCCTCTGAATTGTCTGACTGACCATCCATTCCGATCCGCCCCAATCGTGTAAATCTCTGAGACTGTTTGTCAGACTTGTGACTTCGATTTTGAACTTCTCTAAGCTCTGGCGGTCATGACGGCAAGCCTCAAGATCGGACAATCGATAAAATATAGCTATCATTATCTCCTCTGTGTTGCCATACGTATTCTTTAGTTGATCCTTGGCATGTTGATAATTAATGTCAGTGGTTTGGTAATGCCGGATCAAGTCCAGGGCTTTACCCTTGAGCTGTGAATGTAAGTACTGTAGTTTGGTGGCATCTGACAAATCATCCCTGTCATCTATCTGTGATTTAAACTGATCCCAGAAAGCAATGTACTCTGTCAAAGTTCCATCAAATGTTGGTAAATTTAATGTAGGTAATCTGGGTAACACTCTAAGGGGACTGTGCTGACGTGTGTGCCTTGTACTATTATTTGTTGACCTTGCTGTATTAGTCTTCAATACTTTCTTTAACTTTTTGCAGAGTCCCCACTCTGTCAGACCTTCGGTCCTCTGATGATCGCATTCCTCCCTAGCTGTCTCGACAACATCGTCAGGTTCCTCTGTCTCATAGGCTTCTGTCTCGTAACGAAGATAGGCTGTCTCCAATGCCTTTAGCCTTCCCTCTAAAAGCTCTAAACACCTTTCTAGATCCTCGCAATCTGCATCTGGGTTTTCCCTGACACACGGCTCTCCCTACATGCCCTGGTTAGTCGACCCTTGTGGGCGCTCATAGACCGCTTTAGCTGGCTTAGAGGTGGGGTAGGTGCTCCCTGATTCTCCCCCATCATAGTTGTGGTTTAGTTAGAGTTTGTCGCTAATTTATACGTCAATTAGCCCACCCCACAGTACAACACGGTATTAGGTGAGAATAAGTGATTCCCAAAGCCCCTCAACAAGCTTGATGGCTTTACTTTACAACTGTTGACTTGACTCTTATTAAATATGCACTGCTAGTCCTCAAATCCAACTAAAATGTATATTGTTATGAAAGCTTAACCTAGCAACTCCCTGTACCCAATAGTAAATAGTTACAGGGCTTGAGCTAGCAAATCACAAATTAAATGAGTCAAATACTACAACAAAATTCACACAGTAAAAATATGTAGTCTTTGTAAATTCAATTCAATTGGTCAGCACAAAATAAATTCAGTAATACACTTATAAACAGTATATGAATAATGTTGTGTAATTAACTTTGGCTTAACTGAGCCTAGACAATTATTGTAGTTAGCTGGTGAAGGTAACACCTAGCCTAACTTTAACACTGTTGAAATTAGTGTGCAACTAGCCTGAATCTAGCTTGCAAGGTAAATAATAGCTAGGTTAAATCTGACCTAGCTGTTATAACTGTTATAATTATTGCAGAGGCCTACCCTAACTGTGGCTGCCTGCAATTCACTGTAAGTAATTAAATATGCAAGTTTCCTAACCTGGCTTACTTGTAATCACTGTAAATAAATAAACTCACAGCTTAACTAGCCTATTTGGCCTGCCTGTAGATTTTTGTAAATAATAACTTCTGATTAGTTAGCTTAACCTAGCCTGAGTAAGTCTTTGGGCCTAGGTGTGATAACTGACCTAGCTTCGAAAATGACTGGTACATTAACTGTGGCCTAGCAAATTAAGACTAATGTGTCTGCTAAACTAACTATTCCACATCTCGGTTATCGAAGGACCATGTAGAAACTTGTCTGGATTGGCCTCTTGTAAGTTGCACTCTGGGCAAGCACTGTTGACACCGACACTCTGAGACACTTCTCAGACTTACAAGTGGCTATGGTACAAATTTCTAGCTGATTGCAGTAAGGGGAACCCCACACTGCCTTCACAATACTAGAAGGGAGATTTCTTACTTGGAAAAAAAGGGTGGCTATGTGTCCTGGTCTTCCTTATATATAACCCCTCCTAACACCATGTGCAGTGAAGAAACTTTGTCTGCAAAAGATGGTGTAATTAGTGTCCTGTCTGCACCTCAGAGTTCCCTGGTTCCTTGGGAAGCCCTTGAGCAATATACAGTAAGTAACACTAGCTTCCAGACTTGAACTTAAGAGACGACGCTGGTACATACCAACACATAGTCGTCCGTCCGCCTAAGACCCACAGATAACTCACTAACGTTTCCCCAGAAAACTGGCCAGATACTGAGAGAAAAGAAAGCCTAGTCTTACTGTGACAGGGTCTGGATGGAGGCAGATGTCCACGGTACTTGGGATCTCCTCCAGGGCCCCAGGACAGATTTTGGGTCACGTGGGGGTGCTGCCTAATCTCAGCACGTCTTGTTCGTGTGGAGTCTGGTCTGTAAGAACGTAGGTCACGCCACACTGCCTAGATTCAAGTGTGGGCTGCCAGTTGTCTCTAGCTAACATAACCTAATGCTTGCCTATTCAGGCCTATAACTACCTATATTAGGGTGCTAGAGCTACAGTATTAATACCTAATGTTGCCTTAATAATCCTACTATTAGTTTCTATCTGTACAAACTTGCTTAGGTGTTCCTAGGTGGATAAATCTATCAATTAAAATATACACAATAGTCACCTTCAAAAGCTGGAGTGTGTAGTTGTTTTGTTGGGTGTGTGGGTTTATAAACTCCGAGGGCCGATCCACGGTATGTTTTAAGGCTCCTAGCGGCTCACTTACCCTGTGGAACTTTTAGTGACTAAAAAAGTTTCCACAAGTACGATGGAAACGCCTCATGACAGTTAAGGCAAGAGGAGGTAGATTACAAGATGGACTGGCATGGTCGTCGGCACCACAGACTGGGCATTCGGCCATAGACCTGCAATATTTCGCTGGATGACCAGCAGTTTCTACACTGTTGTGGTGTAGGGGTCACCTTTCAAACTTGTAAACGTTGACCTGCAATGTAGACCGAAGGTGGAAGTTCACGACAGTCAAATGTTAAACGGGCTATATTGCAAGGATAACGTCTTTGCTTATTGGCAGGGAGGACAAAAGTGTCAACTTTAAGGATAAGGAGTTCTTGGAGCTCAAGCTGCTCCAAAATGTCATCACCACATGTCTGGAAATTCCGTTGGACAATGGTGTGGGGTAAAATGACAGTACCACTACAAGAATTGAGAGAATGATGCTTGCCAATAGTGATAGGAATAGTATCTATGGTCGTAAGAAGAGAAAGATACCGAGCTTGGCCAGCATTCTGGACCCTGATGATGCGAGTGCCGCTCTTGAGAGCGTGAAATTAGATATCTTCACCAACATGGCGTAGCAGAGCCTTACCAATACTATGATCTGAAAGATAGGTATTAGAAGTTGGTCGTAGAGTAAAAACTTTGTCCATTGAGTAGTGTGAAACAAAGTGTTCAGGGGAGTGCATGACGAGCTGGTCATTTCTGAGATGAACGAGAAGGAAGTGTCGAATCGTCATGTAAGGGTCTAGATCGTTTGGGTGTGGGACCAAAGGTGGTCCGATGTGTAACAGGCGAGCAATCCGAAAATTGCTGCACCGTTGGGGGAGAAACCGGAATCAAGGTCAGAGAAGAGCGAAGGTCAGAAGTGTCAAAAGGGCTAGCCGGAACCCCGAAACCTGAAGCAGGTGACGAACCGGCACCAGCAAGAGATACAGGGTATTAGAGGTGTCCGAAGAGTTGTCCGTTAACGAGGTAGGGTCAGAACTAGGTGTGGTATCAAGAAGGGGCCTGGGGGTAGGTTCACAGATTAGGCATCCATGGTTAGGTTACTTCTTTCTTTTTGTTTTTAAGAAAAAAGAAAGAAAGAAAATAAAAATGAAAAAGAATAAAAAGGGGGAATGTGGAGGAATAGTTCCTAGGAGGAATGAAAGGGGCGTAAATCCCCTCCGCGCCCAAGAGGACCTCAACACCGCAAGTAGTGCAGATGCTGCATGGAACCCGTGCCATACCCTACCCTTCATGCCAGTAAACCAACAATCCGGGATAGCAACCTCACATCCACCGAGCCACCTCGGCGGACAAAGAGAGGGCGGCTGGATATCCGCCACAAAGCATACCTCCTTCGGCCACCACCCGGAATCTGAAAAGGTGGCTCCAGAGATACACCGTCGCCCGAAAGTACCCAAAGCCACCCTCGGGAGACCAGAGAGGGACGGGACATCCCAGGCGATCCAGATTCCACGGCAAACCCACACCACCGCCAAAACCTCAATGGAATGGGATGGACCACGGTACCCTTCCCACTACCTAGGGAAATAGAATGCCTGTGGAGGGAAGCTCCCAGTGTAAAAATGGGAAGGAAATAAGGAGGAATGAGGAGGAGGAAAGGGAAAAGGGAGGATGGGGAAAATGGGAAAGGGAGGGGGATTGGGGGTATTACGTTCGGTCTGAGGAAAAAGACCAAGAGGTCCAATTCCTCAGACCGATAGCCTCTTTACACGACAAGGAGCCCCTTAAAGAGGAGTACCATTTATAGACAACTGGAACCTCTTCTATGGCAGAAATGGCATGTATGCCAGGGACAGAGTTCACTTACCCTGGGGGTGGTGTAGGGACACTGAGCAGTGTAGTGGATTGAGCTGTTAGGGCTTTAAACTAGAAATAGTTAAAGGTCCGGGTTTTTGTGGAAAAGCCATGAAATATTGTACAATAGAATTGGGCAGGATGAATTATCAGGATATCAATACTATGAATTTTAAGAATACCAGTTAGGAAGAATGTTGTAAAATGCGACATCTAATAAGTATTCCTGAGAATACTAGGTCAACTTATTGATCCCCTCTAGCATTTACCCTGTTTCTGGTTTTGTAACAGTTGTCAGAGTAAATTCTAGTCTAGTTATCCTGTAAAATTAGGTGGCTTCTCAACAGCGCTTTTAATTGCAACTGAATGAGTACAAACCAACCAAATAAAAGCTGAGATCTTTAACAAAGATGTCTAGGTGGTAATAATTACAGATAATATAATTTGAATAATTAAGAAGAAGCTCCTACACAAAGATTGACAACAATTCCTAAATAAGCTAACTTCTGACCACTGAGGCAATCAAACAGTTTGCTCAAACAATATGACAACTCATTTACCAAGAAGCAGTAATGCTGGAAACAGCAGTGAACAGCACAGCATCAGGTGAGGAATCAAGGAGAACAACACGACCCTAGATGTGGACCTCAGGCAGATCCTCCACAGAGGAATTTAACTTTATTACTAAACAAAGTTCAGCAATTCCAAATTCCCTGATAAAACAGTGTGTAGATTCCAGGACAAACGTAGGTCGAGTTGAACTTGGAACCCAAGATGTAGTGTCTGAAAACGTCAAATATCACTAAGTCTAAATATTTAATGCTCTGTGAACACAGTTGCACAGTTACAAGATGTATGTTCTGAAATTGGTTGCAGAGGTCTGAGCTTAGCTCAGACCTCTGCAACACAATTGTCATTAAGATTTGTTAAGTTATACCATGAATTAAGGAAAGATCCTAGATTTCACCTTACGAAAGCAGACAAAGCAAATGCGATAGTAATTATGGACAAGGTAGATTATAGTGAAAAAGATAAACATGATATTAGGAGATAGAGGAACGTTGCCCTAAGGTACGACTGTGTCCTCCACATGATTCCCCATGCGATGAACTGGGATGAGGCACAGCTCGTCCTCACCCAACAAGATCTTAGACGCCGACGATGTCTGGAAGCC
>WNWK01050413.1:0-12845 GCA_009830355.1 Cherax destructor | reverse complement strand
CAAACACCACCACACACACACAACCTATACACACACACACACAACACCCACCCCACACACACGCCTACACACACACAACCTACCTACACACACATCGTTCTTGACAATCAACTTCATGGCGTTCTATGTATGTTATAACTCATAGTTTCCTTATTTTTTGTTGTGGGGCTGAGGGCGTCTCACTGTCCAGTGGACGTTTAACAGAAGTACTAATCTTTCTTGTTTCAAGTAGATGACGTTTCATCCATGTTCTCAATACACACTTTTGGAAATCATTGCTGGAAGTAACTATGTCATTTTTGAATTCAGTAAGCATTGATTTGACCATATTGATTGCCTTAATATCCGGGGAATATTTCATTCTTATGTGGAACCAGCGGGTGATGGCATCGGGGTCCGTGAGCCCGGAACTGACAACTATGTCCAGGAATGATAGTGCCATGTACGTGCATGTACCACCGTCCTGTCGTACGCCACCAACAGACAGAAGTCTTGTGTAGCAGTGGCGGTTCTTGACGCAGTACCTTTCCATTTCTTCGAGGAAGTCCTTAGCACCACCTCCGTTATAGTACAGCAAGGTCCCATCCATGCAGGCATACACAGACACTGCGTGACGTACTTATCTCAGCAGTACAATACGACCTTCGCCTTTGGGTACTCGAGGATCAAGAAACAGTTCATCGCTGTCGCAGATATCACACAGCACCGAATGCTCGAGGTGTGTTCTCAAGAATGGTTATCATATCACTTTCCTTCAGTCCTTTGGTAGCCTCCAGGAGAGGGTGATAAACACCAAGTACTTGGACGCTCATCCTCTTCACTTCACTATCTGATCAAGGGGGATACTAGCGGGGCTCGAACCCGCGATGCTTGAGTCTTGCAACTCTTAGAGGGATATGCTAACCACTAGGCCAGCGGGAAACAACTAAATACTTTCAACTAAATATATTTATACACCATAAGAATGTCCGCAGACACCATATAATGATAGTTATACTGTTGTGTTATATAGTGATTGTGTGGTGTTAGTGATAGTGTAGGATTATATAGTGATCATGTAGTGTGTTATATAGTGATAGTGTAGTGTGTTATATAGGGAAGATTGTGCTCTGTGTTATAGTGAAGATAGTGCTGTGATAAATGGTTTTGAAAGTGTAGTGCTGTTGTGAAGTGTAGTGCTGTTGTGAAGTGTTGTGCTGTTGTGAAGTGTTGTGCTGTTGTGAAGTGTAGTGCTGTTGTGAAGTGTAGTGCTGTTGTGAATGTGTTTGAAGGTTGTGTGCTGTGAGTGTAGTGCTGTTGTGAAGTGTTGTGCTGTTGTGAAGTGTAGTGCTGTTGTGAAGTGTAGTGCTGTTGTGAAGTGTTGTGCTGTTGTGAAGTGTAGTGCTGTTGTGAAGTGTAGTGCTGTTGTGAAGTGTTGTGCTGTTGTGAAGTGTTGTGCTGTTGTGAAGTGTTGTGCTGTTGTGAAGTGTAGTGCTATGTAGTACTATGTTGTGTAGTGCTGTGTTTTGTAGTGTTGTGAAGTGTAGTGCTGTGTTAAGTGTAATGCTGTGTTGTGTAGTGTAGGGCAGTGTTGTGTAGTGAAGTGTTGTGTTATGTAGTGTTGTGTAGTGTAGTGCAGTGTTCTGTAGTGCAGTGTAGTGTAGTGCAGTGTTGTGTAGTGTAGTGAGTGCAGTGTTGTGTAGTGTAGTGTAGTGCAGTGTTGTGTAGTGAAGTGCAGTGCTGTGTTGTGTAGTGTTGTGTAGTGTAGTGCAGTTTTGTGTAGTGTAGTGCAGTGTTCTGTAGTGTAGTGTTGTGTAGCGTTGTGTAGTGTTGTGTAGTGTAGTGCAGAGTTGTGTAGTGTAGTGTTGTGTAGTGTAGTGTTGTGTAGTGTAGTGTAGTGTAGTGTTGTGTAGTGTAGTGTAGTGTAGTGTTGTGTAGTGTAGTGCAGTATTATGTAGTGTAGTGTTGTGTAGCGTTGTGTAGTGTAGTGCAGTGTAGTGTAGTGTTGTGTAGTGTAGTGTAGTGTTGTGTAGTGTAGTGTTGTGTAGTGTAGTGTTGTGTAGTGTAGTGTTGTGTAGTGTAGTATTGTGTAGTGTAGTGTTGAATAGTGTAGGGCAGTGTTTTGTAGTGTAGTGCAGTATTATGTAGTGTAGTGTTGTGTAGCGTTGTGTAGTGTAGTGCAGTGTTGTGTAGTGTTGTTAGTGTAATGTTGTGTAGTGTAGTGTTGTGTAGTGTATTGTTGTGTAGTGTTGCGTATATTGTGTTGTGTAGTGCAGTGTTGTGTAGTGTAGTGCAGTGTTGTGTAGTGTAGTGCAGTGGTGTGTAGTGTAGTGCAGTGTTGTGTTGTGTAGTGTTGTGTAGTGTTGTGTAGTGCAGTGCTGTGTAGTGTAGTGTTGTGTAGTGTAGTGCAGTGTTGTGTAGTGTAGTGTTGTGTAGTGTAGTGTTGTGTAGTGTAGTGTTGTGTAGTGTAGTATTGTGTAGTGTAGTGTTGAATAGTGTAGGGCAGTGTTTTGTAGTGTAGTGCAGTATTATGTAGTGTAGTGTTGTGTAGCGTTGTGTAGTGTAGTGCAGTGTTGTGTAGTGTTGTGTAGTGTAATGTTGTGTAGTGTAGTGTTGTGTAGTGTAGTGTTGTGTAGTGTTGCGTATATTGTGTTGTGTAGGGCAGTGTTGTGTAGTGTAGTGCAGTGTTGTGTAGTGTAGTGCAGTGTTGTGTTGTGTAGTGTTTTGTAGTGTTGTGTAGTGCAGTGCTGTGTAGTGTAGTGTTGTGTAGTGTAGTGCAGTGTTGTGTAGTGTAGTGTTGTGTAGTGTTGTGTTGTGTAGTGTAGTGTTGTGTAGTGTAGTATTGTGTAGTGTAGTGTTGAATAGTGTAGGGCAGTGTTTTGTAGTGAAGTGCAGTGCACTGTAGTGTAGTGCAGTGTTGTGTAGTGTAGTGTTGTGTAGTGTAGTGCTGTGTAGTGTAGTGTAGTGCAGTGTTCTGTAGTGTAATGCAGTGTATTGACAAAGGGGATATAGATAAGGTCTTGAGGATATCTCTCCAAGAGAGAACCTGCAATAATGGATTCAAGTTAGATAAGTTTAGATTTAGAAAGGATATAGGAAAGAATTGGTTTGGAAATAGGGTAGTTGATGAGTGGAACAGTCTGCCTAGTAGGGTTATTGAAGCAAGGACCTTGGGTAGTTTCAAATTTAGGTTGGATAAATTCACGAGTGAGAGGGGTTGGATTTGAGTGGGACTCGCACATGAGTAAATAGAATTATCAAAGCTTATTTCTTGGGAAGCATTGAAAAGTGGGTTGAGCAAATATTCTGTTAGTGGGACGGATTGTGAAGGACCTGCCTAGTATGGGCCAACAGGACTGCTGCAGTGTTCCTCATTTCTTATGTTTTTATGTTCCTAAAAGAGCATTGTGAGCCCTTGAAACACAATGAGGTAGCAGGCGGCAAAAGCTATACGAGTAAGAAGGTGGAATAAAAATAGTAACCAAAGAATACAACAAAATAGAGAAGCAAACAGTAGATCCAGAAACAAATATACGTGTATTAGAAGAGAGGCTGAACAGAGATTTGGAAATAACATGGCACTGAAAACCTAATTTGTGTTGATGAACAGCCACAGGAGAACAAAACTGTAAAAGATCAGGAAATAAAGCTGACGAAGAGAGGAGGGGAACTTACTAGGAATGTTCAGGACGCCTGTGATTAGCTAAGCAAAATATTTAGGGAGATATTTACATTGGAATCAGAAACACTTCCATTTAATCCAAGTGGGAGAGTGAGTTGATGTGTTCTGGACACACTACACACAGCAGGAAGAGAGGCGAAGAAAGTGCTGAGCAAGTTAGATACCACAATGACAATGGAACTAAACAACATCTATTCATGGCCTCAGACAAAGGGAGACGAGGAACTGCGTGAACCATTGGCAGTGATCTTCAACAAGTCATTTGAAACAGGGCATAAACAAGAGATCTGGAAAATAGCGAATGAAGTCCCAGTAATAAAAAAAAGGGGCAGATATGTGACAGCGAGCTACAGGTCAGTGTCACTGACGTGTATAGTATGCAAGGTTATGGAAAAGATAATCAGAAGAGTCGTGGAACACATGGAAAGAAGATAATTCATGAGTGACAAACAGAATGGTTCTCTAGATAGTAAATACTGTCTCACAAATTTCCTAAAGTTCTCTGTCAAGGTCAACTGAGTTACAATATTAATAAATGCTGATCTTAATTACTGAATACTGGTTTCTCGAAAATTAAATTCAAACAATTTTTTTGTGAACTCTGACTCATAATCATTTATTGAATTTATATGATTGCAAAACTACAGCTACTGAGCAGAATACTTGCGATTAAAGAATTCTGGAGATTTTACATATCAGAAACTTAAACCTGGAATCAATAAAAGTGTTTCTTCAACTAATTTGTTTACTGTGAAATAACTTTAGTATATTCCCTTTTCTGGTGACTACAATTTTTTCTTATTTTTTATAATGATAATTTTTATTTCTAACAACTTATTTTGCTTAGTACATTATTTTAATTCTTTCATATTTCACATTCATACAACACCTGTAATCATGAATTGTTTAATTATTTTTGTTTACAGTAATGTGTATTTTAATATAGTGTAAACATTGGTAATTGACACTGACAAAGTGCTTTAAAACACCTCAACAAACACCACCACATATGTATAACACTTTTCAGTAATGGCACATTGTTGTTTCCTACTTTAAAAGATCCACAAATAACAATATATATAGGCTAGAAGTGAGGTGTGAGTGACATGTAGTGACATGGTGAAAGTGAGGTTGAGATGATATGACGTGGAACATGAGGTCACGTGATTCCTGTCTAGTGAGTCGTGTTGGGTTTGGCTTAGTTGAATATCACTTATGTAAGCCCTTTTTTTTTTTTTTTCTTTCTCAGAATCTTGCTCTAGACACCATACATCGGAGTTCAAAAATTGAAGCCAATCAGATGAGGCTTCTCATGAGGCGGAAAGTCTCAAAATAGAAAAAAAAAATCAATCAGCGTCTTGAAAGTCACCTTTCAGGGATACCTATGACGAGGTTCACAAGGGAAGGAACCTTAACACAGGGGATACCTATGACGAGGCTCACAAGGGAAGGAACCTTAACAAAGGGGATACCTATGACGAGGCTCACAAGGTAAGGAACCTTAAAACAGGGGATACCTATGACGAGGCTCACAAGGGAAGGAACCTTAACACAGGGGATACCTATGACGAAGCTCACAAGGTAAGGAAACTTAACACAGGGGATACCTATGACGAAGCTAACAAGGGAAGGAACCTTAACACAGGGGATACCTATGACGAGGCCCACAAGGGATGGAACCTTAACACAGGGAATACCTATGACGAAGCTCACAAGGGAAGGAACCTAGAGACAAGGGATACCTATGACGATACTCACAAAAGAAGGAATCTTAACAAAGGGGATACCTATGACGAGGCTCACAAGGTAAGGAACCTTAACACAGGGGATACCTATGACGAGGCTCACAAGGGAAGGAACCTTAACAAAGGGGATACCTATGACTAGGCTCACAAGGTAAGGAACCTTAACACAGGGGATACCTATGAAGAGGCTCACAAGGGAAGGACCCTTAACAAAGGGGATACCTATGACGAGGCTCACAAGGTAAGGAACCTTAACACAGGGGATACCTATGACGAGGCTCACAAGGGAAGGAACCTTAACAAAGGTGTTACGATTCGAACCTTCGTCTAGGGGCTGGTTACCTTCGTAACAATATCACTTTGAGTAGAAACTTAGAATCTTATAAAATCAAGGTAATAAGGAGAGTTCAACAAGCCTTTTCCGTTTTTTATTAAAACCTTAAATGTTTATCTGAGGTATATAACAAGGTCACTTGAATATCTCATAGTCCGATCTTTTTCAATCACATAAAATTAGAGTATGTATAAGAGCGCTTAATTTAACACTTCCCCTAAAAATTTAGTATTTACAAGAGCGCTTATAGTAACACTACAATCAGTGTCAATAGACACACAAACACTTTAGAGTCTATATATATATACACCCGGTTAACATAGTTCTCTTGAGTATCACTTAGAAGATATAATACATCACTGAATTTCACAACGAATTCCTACGATGATAATCCGACAGATTCTTAGCAAACAGTTCCTCTAAAGAGTAAGAGCGCTTAATCCAGAATAGCGATGAACAGCTGAGACCTCTTTACCGAGACAGAGGGAAGGGAGGACTGTCCACAACAGAACACTCCGGTATAACCTCAACTCGGTCAAGATGGTAGAGAGGGCTGAACTACCTCAACAAGAGCATACCTCGTTAAACCTTAGACAGGCGTTACAAACCTACCTAACACATTACTCCCTATATATATACACATTATACCCGGGTATACTAATTACAAATTCATAAACCAGATAATATTATAAACTAGTGGAATCTTTAATTAGCTTTATTAAAGAAACCCTGAGTATAATATTAAGTGGACAATTATATATAAAGACCTTGGGCGTAACACTTCCCCCTCCGAGGACTAAACGTCGCCGTATAAGATGACTTCACAAAAAGAATGACATAAAACACAAGTCTTTCTATTGACCAAAGACCTTGACGACAAAATGCTTCTTCAAGAAACAACTTGAAATTCTTGGGTCACCCAACTACAGAAGCGTCGACACCAGCGCTTCAGGTTTAAGAAGTGTTTCCAGTAAGAGACCTCCGATGACCCTTGACAGCAGGGGAAGCCAGGTCAAGACAACAGGAGACATAGCCACTGCAGAAATAAGTTCTGGATACCATAAGGTGGCTTTAGAAAGCATAGCAGGTCTCCTCAGTGGTTACAAGAATCGAATAGCTGTAAATAGACAAATACAAAACATTAAAGAGATGCCTTAAAAGAAAATATAAAGTAAAAATAAATTTCCTTTCTAACGTCTTTGAATAGAAGCAAAAAAAAAAAATTAAAATTATGAAATTACATTTAATGACGTTTCTTTAGGGACGGGACAGTGCATCTGCAATAACATTATCAGCTCCTTTAATATGTTGAATACTTATAGCAAATGGTTGTATCCTAAGGGACCATCTTTGAATTCTAGCATTTTTGGCCTTCATAGTGTTTATAAACGTTAAGGGATTATGATCAGTTCTTACTCTAATTTTATGAGGAGTGGTCCCAAGATAGACTTCAAAATGTTCCAAAGCTAAGACCAAAGCTAGTGCCTCTTTTTCAACGGTAGCATACGTTAATTGATGGGATTTCAATTTAGCAGAAAAATAACAGACTGGGTGTAAAAGGTCGGAAGAGGAGGAAGGTTGTAGAAGAACAGCGCCCACAGCGTAATCACTGGCATCCACTTGTAAAGTAAAAGGAGCTTCGAACACAGGGCTCTGTAGGACTGGAGAGGAACCAAGTAGACGCTTTAGACGAGTAAAGGCTAGCTCACTTGCAGTTGTCCATGCAAAGGGAACTTTAGAACTTGTAAGTTCAAAAGGGTGCCGCCACTGTGAAAAATTAGGGCAAAACCGGCGGTAGTAACCAGCCATCCCTAGGAACCTTTGAACGCCCTTCTTGTCTTTCGGAACGGGGAAATCCATAATAGCCAGAATCTTAGCGTTGACTGGGGCAACAGTTCCTTGTCCTATATTAAATCCCAAGTATTTTATTCGGGCTTGTCCGAACTCACATTTAGTTAGATTGACAGTAAAATGGTGCTCGTCTAGTTTTTCAGAAGGGCCTCCAGTCGTATCTTGTGTTGGTGCCAGTCATCACTAAATACTACCAGATCATCAAGGTAGGCTTCGACGCCTTCCAAGTCGAACGTCAGCCTGTTCATAAGCCTCTGGAAGGTAGAAGCCGCGTTGCAGAGTCCGAAGGGCATCACTAGGTAATTAAACAGGCCTCCAGGCACTGTAAAAGAAGAAATTTCCTGAGCTCGTGGTGATAAAGGCACCTGATAATAACCACGCAGGAGGTCCAAACGACTGACGTATTTGGCACTGGAAATTTTGTCAATCAGGTCGTCAACCCTAGGAAGGGAAATCCATCTGGCACCGTTATGGAATTTACTCTACGATAGTCGGTACACATTCTATATGAACCGTCCGACTTAGGTACCAGGACACACGGAGAAGCCCAAGGGCTCTTACTAGGTTCAATCAAACCATGGTCCAGTAGGAAATGTATCTCATCCCTTAGAGCCTTATTCTTAACTGGGCTAACCCGATAAGGTGCTTGTTTGATCGGTGCAGCTCCTTGCACGTCCACATCGTGCATCCCCATAGAACATTGTCGGGGGATATCTCCAAAGAGACTGCTATAAGTGTAGATCAAGTCTCTGATTTCACTTGCTCTTCCCTTGTCTAAATTACTGAAAAATTTATCTAGGTTTCCCAATATTTCCGAGTTCTTTAATCTTATCTCTACTCCCCGGGAACAATCTTCCTTACTTGGGTCGTCTTCTTGAGAGCGCACAGCAGCCATAGGGATGACACCTTCATGGTATTTCTTCAGCTGATTTATGTGGTAAGTATGAGTAGACTTCTTCTTTCCCGGTGTTCTCACCACATAATTTACTTTACTTAGTTTCTTCAACACTTCCATAGGACCCTCGTACTTGGGTTGCAAGGTATGCCCCGGCACCGGCTTTAGGGCTAATACTTTGTCTCCCACGTTCAAAGAACGTTCAACAGCGGACTTGTCATAACGTTGTTTCATTTGATTTTGAGCTCGTCTCAGGTTATCGGCAGCCAACTGCCGAGTAAATGACAAGTGTTGCTGCATTGCTGAGGGAGACAGACATAAAGGAGGTTCCGTTCGTCCCGACCACACGTCCTTTAACATTGCTAACGGCCCTCTGACTGCATGACCATAAATAAGCTCAAAGGGGCTATATCCCAGGCTTTCCTGTTCACTCTCTCGTAGGGCAAGGAGGAGGAATGGAAGGCCTTCGTCCCAGTCCTTTGAGAACTGCTCGCAATAGGCCCTCATCATGACCTTGAGTGTTTGGTGGAACCTCTCCAAGGCTCCCTGGGTTTGCGGTCTATAAGCTGTTGAAACTATGGGTTTAATTCCGACCCTGGACAAAGCCTCACGAAAAACCTTTGATGTAAAATTCGTTCCTTGGTCGGATTGGATCTCCTTAGGTAATCCGAACTGTGCGAAGAACCGAAATAAGACTCTTACAATAGCCTTAGCACTAATCTTTCGTAGGGCACGGCTTCCGGATACCGGGTTGTCGTATCCATAATAGTAAGGAGGTATTGGTTGCCGAGCTTGGTTTTGGAAGAGGTCCCACACAGTCTACTATGAGTCGAGAGAAGGGCTCACCTTCTACGGCAATGGGTACAAGTGGTACAGGTGGAGGTTTTTGCGCGGGTTTCCCACAGTCTGACAAATTGAACAGTTCCTCAAGTACTCGGTCACAGTACTTTTCATCTTCGGCCAGAAAAATACCGGGCCAATTTTCCTAAAGTTTTCCGCACTCCCAAATGCCCTCCCATGGGGCTAGAATGGGCCACCTCCAACACCAACTCTCGAAACCTAACAGGCAAAACTACTACCTGTTTGACCTTAGGGCGTTGGTTATCTGCAGAGATAGCAGCTGGAGATTTCTTCATCAGAATACCGTCAGCATAATAGAAACATTCTTCCATCCCCTCAGCTTCCATCTCTGTAAGCACTTGCTCTCTTGCCTGTTTTAAAGATGGGTCTTCTAGCTGTTCCTTCACTAGGTTGTCTCGGTTAAAGTCACCACTCTGTAGAGGGGTAAAGTCTACCACTCGGGTCTCTGGGAACTGATCTTCGACGTCTGGTCGATCAACGGCACTAAACAGTGCTTCCAAACCCCAATCTGAAGACACATCCTCAGTAGGAAGGGATTCCGGAGTTTTAGCCATAGCCCTTGTTATAGCTGTGAGAGGAAATAGACGAGGACCTTCCTAATCCTTCAATGGCATAAGCCTCCCCTGAGGAATTCTCTGTAACATAAGGTTCTCTGCTTATTCCTCCTCTTCCTAAATCATTACCCACAAGTAGGTCAACCAACTTTATAGGAAAATCAGTCTCCGAAATGCCCACAACAGCCTCACCCTGATATGAATCTAAATTCACATACACCTTATGAAGGGGACTCTCGTGATGGCGCCACCGTAACCTTCTAGCAGAACATCTAGGTTAGTATAGGTGTTTTCATTTAAAGGAAGCACTCCTTTTCTCAATAGAGTCAGGTAGCTACCCGTATCTCGATAGGATACTATGTCTACCAGTTGGTCCTCTGTAATTCCAGCCTTACCCTTGGAAAAGTAGGGAAGCATGGCCTCCGTTACTTTATCAGAGAGCCTCTCCGAGGGAATTAGGCATTTCTGACTTGGAGGACTGGTCAGCTAAGGCTTGCTCTTTTGGGGACACTCCTGCTCCTTCAGCTTAGAAGATGTCATTAGTGCAGGTAAGGTTTCTGCACCGGAACGCCTATGATCACGGTCCAACTGGAAACAAGAGCGTCTCAAATGGCCGGGTTTCTGGCAATAGGAGCAAGTATGTCCTCTTCTAGGAGTATCTACTTCATAATATGATGGTCTTCCTTTACCTGTGAAAGCACGAGTGTAGACTTTCTAAACGAGGAGGTCAGTCTGCTGATCCGTTTTCCTAGGAGAATATGGCTGACTCTTAGAAGAATATAACCTAGTCTTCTCGAGATGACTTTTCCTTTGTCAATTGAGAAGTTATCTCAAAATGGTCTGCTAAGGAAGCAGAGGCCAACACGTCTGCTGTCTGATGTTCAATTACAAAGGTACGTACGTCCCCAGTCGGGGTGTTGTGAAATTCCTCTTGCAGGATTAACTGCATCAAGCGCTCCATGGAATCACAACCTGTAGACCTCAACCATCGTTCTAGAGCCACTTTCTTTGTCGGGCGAATTCTACCCAGGTCTGGCCAGGTAGTCGTCGTAGAGAGCGGAAGGTACGCTGATAACTTAAGGAAGCAAGTCATACTCCTTTAATATTATCTTCTTCACCGCTTCGTAATCAGCATACTTGTCGTAAGGAAGAGCTGCTGTACAGGCTTGTGCCTTACCAGTAAGGGTGGTGTGAAGTAAGGTAGCCCAATGTTCCCGTGGCCATTGCATCCTCTTGCCTGATTCTCAAATGTGTCGAAGTAAGTGTCTAAGTCCTTCTCACAGAATCTAGGCACTAATAAGGCGGCCTTGTGCAGGTCAAAAGACAAGGTTGAAGGGGCAGATGATTTACTCCTCTCCTCATCTTTTTGTCTCTCGAATCTGATGTTTTCCCTCTCGAATTCTTCTTTATACAGCTGACGTTGTGCTTCTAGTTGTGCTGTCTGCAACTTTATGAGATGTTCCATACGTTGAAAGTGTTCGAGAGAGAGGAGACAAAGGTACAGGAGGAGTAGGAGGATGGAGTCCCTCTAGACGAAGCTCTGGGACGAGTTCCAACTCCTGTCGTCCGCACACGACCAGGGCTTGCTAAAGGGCTCTCATTACCTGATTCAAGTGATACGTTGTCTGTATGCAGAGCCTCTGCTCCCAGAGTGAGGTTTTCAAATGAAGTCCTAAGTCGTCTACTCCTAGAGCCAAAGATTCCACTGGGGGTGGCCCTACATGAGGGTTCAATATCTGGGCTGTATCAGAAGGTGGAGGAAACAACATGTTCTGAATCATAGAACGGAGAGTACCAGCCGTATAACGATTGTTATAGGGAACTCCCAGACTTTTAGCAACTTGCCAGCATTGCTGTAGGGAAAGTCTCCAACGTATCCGGAGTTAAGTTCTTCACCAACTGTGGTATGTCACGTTCCATTGTAAAGTTCGATATCCCGGACGGGCCCCACTTGTTACGATTCGAACCTTCGTCTAGGGGCTGGTTACCTTCGTAACAATATCACTTTGAGTAGAAACTTAGAATCTTATAAAATCAGGTAATAAGGAGAGTTCAACAAGCCTTTTCCGTTTTTTATTAAAACCTTAAATGCTTATCTGAGGTATATAACAAGGTCAAATTGAATATCTCATAGTCCGATCTTTTCAATCACATAAAATTAGAGTATGTATAAGAGCGCTTAATTTAACACTTCCCAAAAATATAGTATTTACAAGAGCGCTTATAGTAACACTACAATCAGTGTCAATAGACACACAAACACTTTAGAGTCTATATATATATACACCCGGTTAACATAGTTCCTTGAGTATACTTAGAAGATATAATACATCACTGAATTTCACAACGAATTCCCACGATGATAATCCGACAGATTCTTAGCAAACAGTTCCTCTAAAGAGTAAGAGCGCTTAATCCAGAATAGCGATGAACAGCTGAGACCTCTTTACCGAGACAGAGGGAAGGGAGGACTGTCCACAACAGAACACTCCGGTATAACCTCAACTCGGTCAAGATGGTAGAGAGGGCTGAACTACCTCAACAAGAGCATACCTCGTTAAACCTTAGACAGGCGTTACAAACCTACCTAACACATTACTCCCTATATATATACACATTATACCCGGGTATACTAATTACAAATTCATAAACCAGATAATATTATAAACTAGTGGAATCTTTAATTAGCTTTATTAAAGAAACCCTGAGTATAATATTAAGTGGACAATTATATATAAAGACCTTGGGCGTAACAAAAGGGGATACATATGACGAGGCTCACAAGGTAAGGAACCTTAACACAGGGGATACCTATGACGAGGCTATCAAGGGAAGGACCCTTAACACAGGAGATACCTATGACGAGGCCCACAAGGGACGGAACCTTAACACAGGGAATACCTATGACGAGGCTCACAAGGGAAGGAACCTAGAGACAAGGGAT
>WNWK01050412.1:0-12846 GCA_009830355.1 Cherax destructor | reverse complement strand
AAGGGAAGAGAGAGAGGAAAAAGGAGAGAAGAAGATGAATATATTGAGATAAATGAAAAAGAGAAAGAAAGGAGAGAGAGAGAGAGAAGAAAGAAGAGAGAGGCGAGAGAGAGAGAGACTTGTTTAATTATTATTTCTGGGTAATATTTACCATACATAAGTGCAGCAGTCAATGTCTGGGTAATATATACCATACATAAGGTGGTAGTCAATGTTGGGATTTACCAAAGTCAATGTCTGTAATTTACCAAACATAGGTAAAGCAGCCAATGTCTGGGTAATGTTTACCATACATAAGGTAAGCAGCCAATGTCTGGGTAAGGTTTACCATACATAAGGTAAGCAGCAGCCAATGTCTGGGTAATATTTACAATACATAAGGTAAGCAGCAGCCAATGTCTGGGTAATGTTTACCATACATAAGTAAGCAGCAGCCAATGTCTGGGTATATTACAAACATAAGGTAAGCAGCAGCCAATGTCTGGGTAATGTTACCATACATAAGGTAAGCAGCAGCTAATGTCTGGGTAATATTTACAATACATAAGGTAAGCAGCCAATGTCTGGGTAATGTTTACCATACATAAGGTAAGCAGAGCTAATGTCTGGTAATATTTACCATACATAAGGTAAGCAGCAGCCAATGTCTGGGTAATATTTACCATACATAAGGTAAGCAGCAGCTAATGTCTGGGTAATGTTTACCATACATAAGGTAAGCAGCAGCCAAAGTCTGTGTAATATTTACCATACATAAGGTAAGCAGCAGTCAGTGTCTGGGTAATATTTACCATACATAAGGTAAGCAGCAGCCAATGTCTGGGTAATGTTTACCATACATAAGGTAAGCAGCAGCCAATGTCTGGGTAATATTTACCATACATAAGGTAAGCAGTAGCCAATGTCTGGACGTGTTTCCCTGTCATTTTATATTAACCTGAATGGGTTTCTCTGTCATTTTCCATCGTTCTGGATGGGTTTCCCAGTCATATTTCACCACCACGAACAGTTTTCCCCTCTCATTTTCCATCGCCCTGGACAGTTTTCTCTGATATTTTTTCTTGGATATTAACTGTTTTCCCTGTCATTTTCTAACGCTCTGGAAGGCTTTCTCGTCATTTTTCCATCGCCCTGGACATGTTTTTCTCTCATTTTCCAACTTTCTTGTTCTCGACGGATTTCCCTGTCCAATTCCATCGTTCTGGACGGTTTTCCCTCTCATTTTCCATGCCTGGACATGTTTCTCTGTCATTTTCAATGTTCTGGACTGTTTCCTGTCATTTTCCATCGCTTGGACAGGTTTCCTTCATATTCCATCGCCCTGACATGTTGTTTCCTGTCATTTTCCATTTCTCTGATTCTCATCTGTGGTTTCTCTGTCATTTCCATCGCCTCTGGACGTTTTCCTCTCATTTTCCATCGCCTCGTACTGTTTTCCCTTCGTTTTCCATCGCCTCTGACTGTTTTCCTGTCATTTTCCATCGCCTGACTGTTTCTCTTCATTTCCATCGCCTGACTGTTTTCCTGTCATTTTCCATCGTCTACATGTTTCCTCTGTCATTTCCATCTCTAACTGTGTTTCCTGTCATTTTCCATCGCCTGGACTGTTTTCCCTGTCATTTTCCATGCTCTACTGGTTTTCCTGTCATTTTCATCGATCCTGGACATTTTCCTCTGTATTTCCATCGCTGATGGTTTTCCTGTCATTTTCCATCCCTGGACTTTCCTCTGTCATTTCTCCATTTCTGTCTTCACTGGTTTCCCTCTCATTTTCCATCGCCCTCGACTGGTTTCCCTCTCATTTTCCATCGCCCTCGACTGGTTTCCCTCTCATTTTCCATCGCCCTCGACTGGTTTCCCTCTCATTTTCCATCGCCCTCGACTGGTTTCCTGTCATATTCCATGTTCCTTCATTTCCAGGACAGGTTTCCCTGTGATATTTCATGGCGTTAGACGACTTCATCTGTCATTTTCCATCCCAACGGACATGTTTCCTTGTCATTTTCCATCGCAACGGACATGTTTCCTTGTCATTTTCCATCACAACAGACATGTTTCCTTGTCATTTTCCATCACAACGGACATGTTTCCGTGTCATTTTCCATCACAAAGGTCATGTTGCCTTGTCATTTTCCATCACAATGGACATGTTTCCTTGTCATTTTCCATCGCAACGGACATGTTTCCTTGTCATTTTCCATCACAACAGACATGTTTCCTTGTCATTTTCCATCACAACAGACATGTTTCCTTGTCATTTTCCATCACAACAGACATGTTTCCTTGTCATTTTCCATCGCAACGGACATGTTGCCTTGTCATTTTCCATCGCAACGGAAATGTTGCCTTCTCATTTTCCATCCCAACGGACATGTTTCCTTGTCATTTTCCATCGCAACGGACATGTTTCCTTGTCATTTTCCATCAGAACAGACATGTTTCCTTGTCATTTTCCATCGCAACAGACATGTTTCCTTGTCATTTTCCATCGCAACAGACATGTTTCCTTGTCATTTTCCATCGCAACGGACATGTTTCCTTGTCATTTTCCATTGCAACGGACATGTTGCCTTGTCATTTTCCATCGCAACGGAAGTGTTGCCTTCTCATTTTCCATCCCAACGGACATGTTTCCTTGTCATTTTCCATCGCAACGGACATGTTTCCTTGTCATTTTCCATCACAACAGACATGTTTCCTTGTCATTTTCCATCACAACAGACATGTTTCCGTGTCATTTTCCATCAACGGAAATGTTGCCTTGTCATTTTCCATCGTAACGGAAATGTTGCCTTGTCATTTTCCATCGCAACGGACATGTTGCCTTGTCATTTTCCATCGCAACGGACATGTTGCCTTGTAATTTTCCACCACCCTCAACAGTTTTCCCTGTCATTTTTCATCGCCCTTTAGTGGATTCCCAGTCATATTCCATCACCATGGATGGGGTTCTCTATCATATTCCATTGCCCTGGATGAATTTCCCTGTCATATTCTGTATCATTGGAAGAGTTTCCTTCTCATTTTCCATCTTCCATGATGGGTTTCCTTCTATTTTTTCCATTGTTCTGTACGAGTTTCCCTGTCATATTCCATCACAATGGACGTATTTCCCTGTCATATTTCATCGTTCTAGACATGATCCCCTATCACTTTCCATTGCTCTGGACGGGTTTCCTTAGTGCGTGTGTGTGTGTGTGTACTCACCTAATTGTACTCACTTAATTGTACTCACCTAATTGTGGTTGCAGGGGTCGAGACTCAGATCCTGGCCCTGCCTCTGCTCTGTATTCACCTAGTTGTGGTTGCAGGGGTTGAGACATAGCTCCTGCCCAGCCTCTTCACTGGCCGCTACTGGGTCACTCTCCCTGTGCCATGAGCTTTATCATACCTCCTCTTAAAGCTGTGTATGGAACCTGCCCCCACTACATCGCTTCCCAAGCTATTCCACTTCCCGACCACTCTGTGACTGAAGAAATACTTCCTAACATCCCTGTGATTCATCTGAGTCTTCAACTTCCAACTGTGTCCCCTTGTTGCTGTGTCCCATCTCTGGAACATTCTGTCTCTGTCAACCTTGTCAATTCCTCTCAGTATTTTATATGTCATTATCATGTCCCTCCTATCTCTCCTGTCCTCCAGTGTCGTCAGGTCGATTTCCCTTAACCTCTCCTCGTAGGACATACCCCTTAGCTCCGGGACTAGTCTTGTTGCAAACCTTTGCACTTTCTCTAGCTTCGTTACGTGCTTGGCTAAATGTGGGTTCCAAACTGGTGCTGCATACTCCAGTACAGGGTCCTGAATAATTCTTTATTAAGATGTCAGAATGCTGTTCTTAGGTTTGTTATGCGCCTGTATGCTGCAGCAGTTATTTGGTTGATGTGCGCCTCAGGAGATGTGCCTGGTGTTATACTCACCCCAAGATCTTTTTCCTTGATTGAGGTTTGTAGTCTCTGGCCCCCTAGACTGTACTCCGTCTGCGGTCTTATTTGCCCTTCCCCAATCTTCATGAATTTGCACTTGGTGGGGTTGAACTCCAGGAGCCAATTGCTAGACCAGGCTTGCAGACTGTCCAGATCCCTTTGTAGTTCTGTGTGTGTGTGTGTGTGTGTTTGAGTGGAGGTGCATAGATATGAGTGAATATATATATATATATATATATATATATATATATATATATATATATATATATATATATATATATATATATATATATATATATTTTTTTTTTTTTTATTAACACATCGGCCGATTCCCACCAAGGCAGGGTGGCCCGAAAAAGAAAAACTTTCATCATCATTCACTCCATCACTGTCTTGCCAGAAGGGTGCTTTACACTACAGTTATAAAACTGCAACATTTACACCCTCCTTCAGAGTGCCGGCACTGTACTTCCCATCTCCAGAACTCAAGTCCGGCCTGCCGGTTTCCTGAATCCCTTCATAAATGTTACTTTGCTCACACTCCAACAGCACGTCAAGTATTAAAAACCATATGCCTCCATTCACTCCTATCAAATACGCTCACACATGCTTGCTGGAAATCCAAGCCCCTCGCACACAAAACTTCCTTTACCCCCCCCTCCAACCTTTCCTAGGCCGACCCCTACCCGCCTTCCCTCCACTACAGATTTATACACTCTCGAAGTCACTCTGTCTCGTTCCATTCTCTCTACATGTCCAAACCACCTCAACAACCCCTCCTCAGCTCTCTGGACAATCGTTTTGGTAATCCGCACCTCCTCCTAATTTCCAAACTCCGAATTCTCTGCATTATATTCACACCACACATTGACCTCAGACATGACATCTCCACTGCCCCCAGCCTTCTCCTCGTTGCAACATTCATCACCCATGCTTCACACCCATATAAGAGCGTTGGTATAACTATGCTCTCATACATTCCCTCTTTACTTCCATGGACAAGGTTCTTTGTCTCCACAGACTCCGAAGTGCTCCACTCACCCTTTTCCCTCATCAATTCTATGATTCACCTCATCCTTCATAGACCCATCCGCCGACATGTCCACTCCCAAATATCTGAATACATTCACCTCCTCCATACTCTCTCCCTCCAATCTGATATCCAGTCTTTCGTCACCTATTCTTTATGTTATCCTCATCACCTTACTCTTTCCTATATTCACTTTCAATTTTCTTCTTTTACACACCCTACCAAATTCATCCACCAACCTCTGCAGCTTCTCTTCAGAATCTCCCAAAAGCACAGTGTCATCAGCAAAAAGCAACTGTGACAACTCCCACTTTGTATTTGCTTCTTTATCTTTTAGCCCAACACCTCTTGCCAAGACCCTCGCATTCACTTCTCTTACAACCCCATTTATAAATATATTGAACAACCACGGTGACATCACACATCCTTGTCTAAGGCCCACGTTTACTGGAAATAGTCCCTTCCCTCCTACACACTCTAACCTGAGCCTCACTATCCTCATAAAAACTCTTCACTGCTTTCAGTAACCTTCCTCCTATTCCATACACCTGCAACATCTGCCACATTGCCCCCTATCTACCCTATCATACGCCTTTTCCAAATCCATAAATGCCACAAAAACATCTTTACCCTTATCCAAATACTGTTCACCTATATGTTTCACTGTAAACACTTGGTCTACACACCCCTACCTTTCCTAAAGCCCCCTTGTTCATCTGCTATCCTGCTTTCTGTTTTACTCTTAATTCTTTCAATAATAACTCTACCATACACTTTACCAGGTACACTCAACAGACTTATTCCCTATAATTTTTGCACTCTCTTTTGTCCCCTTTGCCTTTATACAAAGGAACAATACACGCTCTCTGCCAATCCCTAGGTACCTTACCCTCTTCCATACATTTATTAAATAATAGCACCAACCACTCCAAAATTATATCCCCACCTGCTTTTAACATTTCTATCTTTATCCCATCAATCCCAGCTGCCTTACCCCTTTCATTCTACCCACTGCCTCACGAACTTCCCCTACACCCACAACTGGCTCTTCCACACTCCTACAAGATGTTATTCCTCCTTGCCTATATATATATATATATATATATATATATATATATATATATATATATATATATATATATATATATATATATATATAAAGAATGAAATACTACACAAAGAAATGCGGTAACTATTTGTTGCAGTTTTCATGGAGGGAAGAAATAAATTTGCACACGAACACACAAATGTACACAATAAAACGTTCACACATTCAGTTATACGGCAACATGAGCGAAAACAAAACAAATAGCTTGAGCACATTATGAAACATTAATAGAAGTCTGATATTTCCAGTTAGTAACCTCTGCTTGGTGGGTGAGTTAGGTGAGAGCTTCGTCTTGTCTAGCTGTCTTGGTGGGTGAGTTGGGTGAGAGCTTCGTCTCGTCTAGCTGTCTTGGTGGGTGAGTTGGGTTAGAGCTTCGTCTCGTCTAGCTGTGTTGGTGGGTGAGTTGGGTGAGAGCTTCGTCTCGTCTAGCTGGCCTTGGTGGGTGTAATTACAGAACGTAGTTTTCTGTGTGTCCCCTCCTGTAATTCCACCCACCTGAAAATTCTCTACAGTAGACCAGCTAGACAAGACCTAGTTCCCATCCAGCAAGGTCACTGGGGAGGGGCCACAATCTTCTAACTTTAGGGAAGTGGTGAACCACTGACCTGGGAATAACAAATGCAGAACCTGGGAAAGTGAGGAAAGAAGTTAATCTGAGGGGACACAGATGAACTTCTGGAGACACGGAACAAGTCGAAACACCGAAACAACTGGACGTGGGGAGTGTGGAAGGGTTGACATCCGGGGGCACACGGATGGAGACCTGGAGACATGATCCAGAAGGTAAGCAGAGAGAGGGCAAAAGAAAGAGGTGCACACCTTGGGAAAGTGGGAAAGGGAGAATACCTGAGGGGACACAGCTGGACTCCTGGACACATGGACCTGAGGGAAACTCCAAGATGGTAGAGAGTGGGAGGGTGACCCTAAAGATGAACCGCTGGCCTCCACGTGGCAGGGTCTGGTAACTTAGGGATAACTAACTCTGAGGTTGACAGTGGTCGCAAACTTTTGTAATAATAACAATATTTTTTTCATGAAGACATGAATTATCATATTCTGGTCTCAGGATGGTTGAAAAGTGGAATGATTTGGACGAGTCAGTAGTGGAGGCAAACTCATGACACACCTTCAGGAGTAGATATGATAATGCCTAAGAGGCCAGAAATCGGTGATGCCGATAACAGTAATCTAAAAGGTAAGGCCAGGAACTGAGTCTCGACCCTTGCATATACATTTCGGATCAGTGAGCTAAGAGTAGGATTAGGGAGATGACAGCTCAATTAAGTAGTTAACAGTTTGAGAAAGATGACAACAGGGTGAGAGAGATAATAACTGTGTGAGAGAGATAACAACAGTGTGAGAGAGATAACAACACAGTGTGAGAGGGATCACAACAGTGTGAGAGAGATAACAACTGTGTGAGAGAGATAACAACAGTGTGAGAGAGATTACAACACAGTGTGAGAAGTAACAGTGTGAGAGAGGTAAACCCAGTGTGAGAGAGATAACAGTTTCTTTAGGGAAATTAGAACCGGCAAAGATCAGCCAGTTGTATGTAGGCAGAGTAACGGTGATGATACGAGGAAGATGATGACAGCAGGAAGATAAGAAAAGGTATAAATGTAGACATAAAACATAGATTTTGATAATTATTTTTCATCGGTAAAAGTAACTTTTAGATAGATAGTCCTCCTGATGATGGAACACTACAGGTATAAGTAACTTTTAGATAAACAATGCTATTGATCCTGGAACACTACAGGTATAAAAAACTTTTAGATAAATAGTGCTCCTGACGATGGAACACTACAGGTATAAGTAACTTTTAGATAGATAGTGATCCTGATGATGGAACACTACAGGTATAAGAAACTTTTAGATAAATAGTGCTCCTGATGATGAAACACTACAGGTAAAATAACTTTTAGATAGATAGTGCTCCTGATGATGGAACACTACAGGTATAAGTAACTTTTAGATAGATAGTGCTCCTGATGATGGAACACTACAGGTATAAGTAACTTTTAGATAGATAGTGCTCATGATGATGGAACACTACAGGTAAAAGTAACTTTTAGATAGATAGTGTTCCTGATGATGGAACACTACAGGTAAAAGTAACTTTTAGATAGACAGTGTTCCTGATGATGGAACATTACAGGTAAAAGTAACTTTTAGATATATAGTGCTCCTGATGATGGAACACTACAGGTAAAAGTAACTTTTAGATAGATAGTGTTCCTGATGATGGAACACTACAGGTTAAAGTAACTTATAGATAGATAGTGTTCCTGATGATGGAACACAACAGGTAAAAAGAAAATTTTAGATAGATAGTGTTCCTGATGATGGAACACTACAGGTTAGAGTAACTTTTAGATAGATTGTGCACCTGATGATGGAACACAACAGGTAAAAGTAACTTTTAGATAGACAGTGTTCCTAATGATATAATACTACAGGTAACAGTAACTTTTAGATAGATAAGGCTCCTGATGATGGAACACTACAGGTAAAAGTAACTTTTAGATAGATAGTGTTCCTGATGATGGAACACTACAGGTTAAAGTAACTTTTAGATAGATAGTGTTCCTGATGATGGAACACTAAAGGTTAAAGTAACTTTTAGATAGATAGTGCTCCTGATGGTGGAACACTACAGGTTAAAGTAACTTTTAGATAGATAGTGCTCCTGATGGTGGAACACTACAGGTTAAAGTAACTTTTGGATAGATAGTGTTCCTGATGATGGAACACTACAGGTAAAGGTGTTAAGGTGTCGCCTGAGATGGTAAATTATATTTCCTAGTTGATGAGATCAAGATATTTTTTTTGTGTAATATTATTGAGATAAATGAAGATGTAAAAGAAATACCGAGAGAGAGAGAGAGAGAGAGAGAGAGAGAGAGAGAGAGAGAGAGAGAGAGAGAGAGAGAGAGAGAGAGAGAGAGAGAGAGAGAGAGAGAGAGAGAGAGAGAGAGAGAGAGAGAGAGAAAGAGAGAGAAAGAGAGTAAATGTCTGGGTAATATTTACCATACATAAGGTAAGCAGCAGTCAATGTCTGGGTAATATATACCATACATAAGGTAAGCAGTAGTCAATGTCTGGGTAATATTTACCAAACATAAGGTAAGCAGCAGCCAATGTCTGGGTAATGTTTACCATACATAAGGTAAGCAGCAGCCAATGTCTGGGTAAGGTTTACCATACATAAGGTAAGCAGCAGCCAATGTCTGGGTAATGTTTACCATACATAAGGTAAGCAGCAGCCAATATCTGGTTAATATTTACCATACATAAGGTAAGCAGTAGCCAATGTCTGGGAAATATTTACCATACATAAGGTAAGCAGCAGCCAATGTCTGGGTAATGTTTACCATACATAAGGTAAGCAGCAGCCAATGTCTGGGTAATATTTACCATACATAAGGTAAGCAGCAGCCAATGTCTGGGTAATGTTTACCATACATAAGGTAAGCAGCAGCTAATGTCTGGGTAATATTTACCATACATAAGGTAAGCAGCAGCCAATGTCTGGGTAATATTTACCATACATAAGGTAAGCAGCAGCTAATGTCTGGGTAATGTTTACCATACATAAGGTAAGCAGCAGCCAATGTCTGGGTAATATTTACCATACATAAGGTAAGCAGCAGTCAGTGTCTGGGTAATATTTACCATACATAAGGTAAGCAGCAGCCAATGTCTGGGTAATGTTTACCATACATAAGGTAAGCAGCAGCCAATGTCTGGGTAATATTTACCATACATAAGGTAAGCAGTAGCCAATGTCTGGGTAATATTTACCATACATAAGGTAAGCAGCAGCTAATGTCTGGGTAATGTTTACCATACATAATTTAAGCAGCAGCCAATGTCTGGGTAATATTTACCATACATAAGGTAAGCAGCAGCCAATGTCTGGGTAATATTTACAATACATAAGGTAAGCAGCAGCCAATGTCTGGTAATGTTTACCATACATAAGATAAGCAGCAGCCAATGTCTGGGTAATATTTACAATACATAAGGTAAGCAGCAGATAATGTCTGGGTAATATTTACCATACATAAAGTAAGCAGTAGCCAATGTCTGCGTAATATTTACCATACATAAGGTAAGCAGCAGCCAATGTCTGGGTAATATTTACCATACATAAAGTAAGCAGCAGCCAATGTCTGGGTAATATTTACAATACATAAGGTAAGCAGCAGCTAATGTCTGGGTAATGTTTACCATACATAAGGTAAGCAGCAGCCAATGTCTGGGTTATATTTACCATACATAAGGTAAGCAGCAGCCAATGTCTGGGTAATATTTACCATACATAAGGTAAGCAGCAGCTAATGTCTGGGTAATGTTTACCATACATAAGGTAAGCAGCAGCTAATGTCTGGGTAATATTTACCATACATAAGGTAAGCAGTAGCCAATGTCTGGGTAATATTTACCATACATAAGGTAAGCAGCAGCCAATGTCTGGGTAATATTTACAATACATAAGGTAAGCAGCAGCCAATGTCTGGGTAATGTTTACCATACATAAGATAAGCAGCAGCCAATGTCTGGGTAATATTTACAATACATAAGGTAAGTAGCAGTCAATGTCTGGGTAATATTTGCAATACATAAGATAAGCACAGCCAATGTCTGGGTAATGTTTATCATACATAAGATAAGCAGCAGTCAATGTCTGGGTAATATTTACAATACATAAGGTAAGCAGCAGCTAATGTCTGGGTAATATTTACCATACATAAGGTAAGCAGCAGCCAATGTCTGGGTAATATTTACAATACATAAGGTAAGCAGCTGCCAATATCTGGGTAATATTTACAATACATAAGGTAAGCAGCAGCCAATGTCTGGGTAATGTTTACCATACATAAGGTAAGCAGCAGCCAATGTCTGGGTAATGTTTACCATACATAAGGTAAGCAGCAGCCAATGTCTGGGTAATTTTTACCATACATAAGGTAAGCAGCAGTAAATGTCTGGGTAATATTTACAATACATAAGGTAAGCAGTAGCCAATGTCTGGGTAATATTTACAATACATAATGTAAGCAGTAGCCAATGTCTGGGTAATGTTTACCATACATAAGGTAAGCAGCAGCCAATGTCTGGGTAATATTTACAATACATAAGGTAAGCAGCAGCCAATGTCTGGGTAATATTTACAATACATAATGTAAGCAGTAGCCAATGTCTGGGTAATGTTTACCATACATAAGGTAAGCAGCAGCCAATGTCTTTCACTCAACATCTTCACATTTCTCACTAGTATTGTCTTTTAAATAACCTCTGTAACCAAAGTGACTCCAACACTTTAGGAAAGTAAGTAATCTTAAGGTGCTATGGCTAATAAACCTATTATATATTTTAATGCTAAAAAAATTAACTTTTGAAACTACCAAAGCAACTGGAGCATTTTACAAAAATTATGACAAAATAATAACTTTTTGATATTATTTTAACATTTTTTGTTTGTTTGTAAAGAAACAAGAATAACAACAACATTTAGATGTCCACTCTTATGCTGCTGCATAAATGTTTTATTGGAAACTTAAGTACACAAAATAAAATAAGCGTAGTAATAATAATATAAGTACACATAAGTTACATATATAAAAAAGTGGGGTGCATCCCAGGTAGACCTGAACGGCTGACCTTCTATCATTTTCTCTTTTTTTTTTTTTTTTTTTTTTTGCTTGCTGCTGTTACCTTATTGTCAGTTATTATATATTAATAAACTAAACTGCCCTAAGGGATTTTTACTAGACAGCAGCAACACTATTTCACAATTAATAATCACTATTTTTACAGAAGTTTCATATTTTTAACAGAAATAAAAGTCATGATATTTGCTGACGACAATGTTATAGTAATGTATGTTTAGAAGTCTTATACTTTAAACATTGTATTTTATAAAGTTCAATAACAACTTATTACTAACACTTTCTCCACTTAATGAAAGTTCCGGAAAAAATATTAACTCAATAAATGAATCCAGATATGAATTGAAAATTTAGGAAAAATGTTTGGAACATGTCTGGAACATGTCTGGAACATGTCTGGAACATATCTGGAACATGTCTGGAGCATGTCTGGAGCATGTCTGGAACATGTCTGGAGCATGTTTTGAGCATGTCTGGAGCATCTGGAACATGTCTGGAGCATGTCTGGAACATGTCTGGAGCATGTCAGGAACATGTCTGGAGCATGTCTGGTGTAGATAAAATTCTCCAAGAAAGGGCCCTACCCTTAGGGGCCAGGCCCTTAGAAAGGGCCAGACGGCGAGCCTAGCTCTCTGATCAACAACGTTTACTGGTCAACAGTTTAATTGAAAACATATGGATGGACCCAAACAGCCAAGAGTCACGTAGTAGCTGACCAGGGTTGCAACATATGTGAAGTAATGAGTGATAGACATTGATATGTTACTCTTTACCTTAGCAGGAAAGTTATAGTAAACTGCTGTATTAGTTTCTACACTTGAACATTGCAATCATGTGTTCCAGGGATCTAAATATTTAGAGAACGCAAGCTCTTGAATTGCAAATTGTTGCAGTGGTTTGCAAGTGTCGAAATTTAGCTGACCTCAGCGACGCCCAGCTTGACTGAGCTGCGGGATGCAGGGGCGCGGCAGATTGACTTAAGATATCTAGGGGGAAAGGTGCTACGGCGCAGTGTATAACCGGACAAAGAGACAATCGTCGTATGCGTTCGTCCTCCCTCAATCTCCACTAACGTCGGAAATCGGATAAGAATTCTGTTCCAACACG
>WNWK01050411.1:0-12846 GCA_009830355.1 Cherax destructor | reverse complement strand
AGTCAACAGAAAAGTGTGATGCGGCTACGGTAAAAACTATTTTCCCAAAAGGGGCCAGTACTCACTCCCATCTTGTTCCTCATCCTCATATCGGACATAAACAGGGATATAAGCCACAGTACCGTGTATTCTTTGCAGATGACCCCCGAATCTGCATGACAGTGTCCACTATTGAAGACACTGCAAGACTCCAAGCAGACATCAACCATATCTTTAAATGGGCTGCAGAAAACAATATGAAGTTTAATGATGAGAAATTTCAATTACTCCGATATGGAAAACGTGAAAATTAAAAATTTCATCTGAATATAAAACAAATTCCAACCACACAATAGAGCGAAAAACTAATGTTAAAGACCTGGGAGTGATCGTGTCGGAGGATCTCCTTCAAAGACCATAACACTGTAGCAATCGCATCTGCTAGAAAAATGACGGATGGATAATGAGAACTTTCAAAACCGGGGATCCAAAGGAACATGATGACAATTTTCGGGGTCCTTTTTCCCAATCTAGGCTGGAATATTGCTGCACCTAACTGCACCTTTCAAGGCAGGTGAACTTGCTGACCTAGAAAATGTGCAGAGAACCTTAACGGCACACATAACTGCATTAAACCACCTCAATTACGGGGACGCTTGAAGTTCCTAAGCCTGTACCCCCTAAAAAGCAGGCGGGAGAGATTCATTATTATATACACTTTGAAAATCCTAGAGGGATTAGTACCAAACTTCCCCGAAGTCACCCCCTACGAAAGAAAAAGACTCAGCAGACGATGCAACATCCCCCAATGAAAAGCAGGGGTACCACAAACACGTTGAGAGACAACACAATAAGTGTCAGGGGCCCAAGATTGTTCAACTTCCTCCCAGCATACAAAAGGGGGATTACCAATAGACTCCTGGTTGTCTTCAAACAGGACTGGACAGGCACCTAATGTCGGTACCTGACCAGCCAGGCTGTGGTTCGTACGTTGGACTGCGTGCGGCCAGCAGTAACAGCCTGGTTGATCCGGCCCCCGATTACCATGAGGCCTGGTCACAGAACGGTTCGCGGGGGGGTTGATCCCCCGGGAAAACCCCTCCCGGTAAACTCTCCAGGTAATACCCCATGGTAGGAGTGAAATATACCTCTTACCCTCACAGGGGGGAATCTTACAATACCCCCTTTGGGGGTTTCAAAACATCTTCCCCATAAGGGGGACCTCAAAAAATTGATCCGAGGAAATGGAACATTGAAAAATTCGAAAAATTTGGTAGCATTCTCAAAAAAAAGGGAAAACTTGATCCTAGGATATGGGGTCAAAGGAGAAGGGGAAAAATCGAAAAAATGATCCGAGGAGCGGGGCGATCCACCATATGAAATTTTCACCCTACAGAAGAAAAGTGAACTACTCTTATTGAATTTTCTATCTTTTTTTTTTTTATAAGGAGAAGCCAGCCTTGTTAAATACTCTTTGAGGGTCTGATATGCTGAGAGAACATTGACACAGAACCAGTTTGGAACCCACACCTGGTTAAGCACATCAAGAAATTTTTAAAAAAAAAACCAAAAGGGTTTTCAACAAGGGCTAGTCTCGGGGCTAAGGGTAATGTCCTACAAAAAAACATAAGAACATAAAAAAGGAACACTGCAGCAGGCCTGTTTGGCCCATACTAGGCAAGTCCTTCACAATCCATCCCACTAACAGGATATTTGCCCAACCCAATTTACAATGCTACCCAAGCAATAAGCTCTGAAAATTCAATTTACCCATGTGCAAGACCCACTCAAATCTATCCCTCTCTATACATCACTAGTGAGACCTCATTTGGATTATGCAGCTCAGTTTTGGTCTCCTTACTACAGGATGGATATAGATTCATTGGAGAACACACAGAGAAGAATGACTAAAATGATTTACAGTATAAGAAATCTCCCATATGAAGATAGACTTAGAGCGTTGAATCTCCACTCTCTGGAGACGTAGAATGAGGGGAGAATGATATGTGCTCTATTTTTAATAATTATTTTCTCTCGGTTTTCACACAGGAAGACACTAATAATATCCCAGTAATTAATTTTTATAGTGGCCCTGAAGAAGATAAATTATGTAATATAACAGTCACTAGCGAAATGGTTTGGAAACAACTAGACCAACTGAAACAAAATAAATCGCCGGGTCCTGATGAGCTTTTTGCAAGGGTTCTTAAGGAATGAAAAATGGAACTCTGTGAACCATTATCTAACATTTTTAATTTATCTCTTCAAAGAGGTGTAGTGTCTGATATGTGGAAGATGGCTAATGTAATTCCTATTTTTAAAGCAGGGGACAAGTCACTACCGTCAAATTACCGCCCAATAAGCCTGACATCAATTGTCATTCTATGCTGAATGTTTTCTAACGAATTAACATCCATTCTGTAATATAGAGACCAGAACTGTGCTGCGTAATCTAGGTGAGGCCTTACTAACGATGTATAAAGCTGTAATATAACCTCTGGACTTCTGTGCTTACACTTCTTGATATAAATCCCAGTAATCTGTTTGCCTTATTACGTACGCTTAGGCATTGCTGTCTTGGTTTAAGGTTGCTGCTTACCATAACCCCCAAGTCCTTTTCGCAATCTGTATGGCTAAGTTCTACGTTATTTAACTTATATGTGCTTGGGTTATGGACACTCCCGAGCTTCAGAACCTTGCATTTATCTACATTGAACTGCATCTGCTACTTTTCTGACCAGGAATTGAGTTTGCCTAAATGCTCTAGAAGTTCCCTGACATCTACGTTTGAATCAATTATCCTACCTATCTTCGTGTCATCGGCGAATTTGCTCATATCACTAGTAATTCCCTCATCAAGGTCATTGATATATAATATGAACAACAACGGGCATAAGACTGATCCTGTGGAACACCACTTGTTACAGATCCCCACTCGGATTTAACCCCATTTATGCACACTCTCTGCTTCCTATTGGTGAGCCATGACTCGATCCATGACAGCACTTTTCCCCCAATGTCATGAGCTGCCACTTTCATAAAGAGTCTCTGGTGTGGTACTCTATCAAAAGCCTTACTAAAATCTAAATAAACAATATCGAATTATTTATCGTGATCAACAGCCTCAATAGCTTAACTAAAGAAGGTTAATAAATTAGATAGGCAGGAACGGCCCTCGTGAATCCATGCTGAGTATCATTAATCAAATTATGGTTATCTAGATGGCTTCTAATTATATCAGCTATATTTGACTCTAGTAATTTGCCTACAATTGAGGTTAGGCTTATTGGGCGGTAATTTGACGGTAGTGACTTGTCCCCTGCTTTAAAAATAGGAATTACATTAGCTATCTTCCACATATCAGACACTACACCTGTTTGAAGAGATAAATTAAAAATGTTAGATATTGGTTCACAGAGTTCCATTTTGCATTCCTTAAGAACCCTTGCAAAAAGTTCATCTGGACCCGGCGATTTATTTTGTTTCAGTCGGTCTATTTGTTTCATAACCATTTCGCTAGTGACTGTGATATTACATAATTTATCTTCATCAGGGCCACTATAAAAATTAATTACTGGGATATTATTAGTGTCTTCCTGTGTGAAAACCGAGAGAAAATAATTATTAATAATAGAGCACATATCATTCTTCTTGTCAGTAAGATGCCAAGAGATATTTTTAGGGGACCTATCTTATCCCTAACTTTTGTTCTATAAACCTGGAAAAAACTTTTGGGTTAGTTTTTGAATCCCTAGCAACTTTAATTTCATAGTCCCATTTAGCTTTTCCTATACCCTTTTAACGTCCCTCTTAATGTCAGTATACTGATTTTTAAGATGACCCTCACCTCTATTTATGCGCCTATAAATTCCTTTCTTCTGCCCTAAAAGATATTTTAGCCATTTTGGGTCATTTCTACTTGATCTAATTTCTTTATATGGAATAAATGTTCTTTGGGCAGCATGTATAGTGTTCAGAAAACTCTCATATTGATACCTCTCTTCGTTACCCCAGTCAACAGATGATAAGTGTTCTCTAAGCCCATTGTAATCTGCTAAGCGAAAATCTGGGACCGTTACTGAGTTATCCCTACTATCATACAGCCATTCAATGTTAAAGGTAATTGATTTGTGGTCGCTTGTGCCGAGTTCCTCTGTAATTTCTAAATTAATAACAAGGGTTTCCTTGTTTGCCAGAATCAAGTCAAGTAGGTTATTTTCCTTGTAGGTTCTGTCACAAACTGCTTCAAAAAACAATCCTGAACTACTTCTAAAAAGTCGTTAGATTCTAAATTCCCTGTCAAGAAATTCCAATCAATTTGACTAAAGTTAAAGTCCCCTAGAATTACTACGTTATCGTACCTTGTGGCCTTAACAATGTCCTTCCAAAGTAGTCTCCCTTGTTCCCTGTCTTAGTTTGGAGGACGGTATATCACGCCTAAAATCAATTTTTTACACCCCTCTGAAAATTCTATCTAGACAGACTCTGTATATATTATTTCAGATTTATACTCGATTTTATGCAATAATTTAAATGATCACGGACATAGAGTGCCACCTCACCCCCCTTCACGATACTTCTGTCTACTTGGAACAATTTAAAACCTTGGATGTGACATTCAGCAGGCATGTCCCGATTTTTCATATTAAACCACGTCTCAGTTATTGCAATAACATCAATATTCCAGCACTAGCAACTAATCTCAACTCGTCCATCTTATTCCTAGCACTACGACTATTGGTGTAATATACATTTAAAAACCCTCCTTTCTCTTTATCCTTCCTGCTCATTTCTGTTTTTCCACTATACCTATTACTGTCCTTGTCATCTAATGCCACTGGCTTTCCAGTATCCACCTTATTCTGCCTGTTACTAGTTCCCCTAGAACTCATAATATTACTACACTGGGACTTCACTGTTTTTTCCCCTAAACCCATACCACTATTTCTAGTTTAAAGCCCTAACAGCTCCCTCCACTGCAGTTGCCAGTGCCCCCACCCCAGACCTGGATAAGTGAACCCCATCCCTGGCATAAATGTAATTTCTGCCATAGAAGAGGTCCCAGTTGTCAATGAATGTTACTGCATTTTCCTTACAGTATTTGTCCAGCCAGCAATTGACACCAATTGCCCTGGACAACCATTCATTTCCAACTTCTCTCCTTGGCAAAATACCACATATGACAGGGTTCCTACCCTTCTTCCTAATTATGTCTATTGCTGACCAGTACCTGCTAGTCAGGTCCTCACTCCTATGTCTGCCAACATCGTTGACTCCAGCACTGAGACAGATTATAGGATTGCTCCCATTACCTCTCATGATGTCGTCCAGACGGCTAACAATATCCTAGATCCCAGCCCCAGGAAAGCAAACCCTCCCCAACAAGAACAATGTTCTTACCTTCCTTGGTGTCGTTCGTCGTGATGTTCCCAGTAGTCGACTCACATTTATCGGGTAACACGGAGAATCGGTTCGATGCTTCAACAACACTTTCCTTGATCTTCGTTGATTCTACCTCTCCATCCTTCCTCTTGATCCTTAACTTTGTCCCATGCATTCCAGCCACTGTCCAGGTTCCTTTCTTGACTTGAGGATTCTCAACAGGAGGATTACTACGAATCCTCTTGTTTTCCTTAGTCAGTCGCTGTATCTCAAGCTTAGCTACGCTCAATTCTTCCTTTAGCTGCTGGTAGAGTTGCTCAAGAGAGGACATCTTGTTCAGATTCACAGAGAACACACAAGACACGTCTTCACAGAGCTTTGGATGTTCCAGAGGTGGGACACAGGAACAAGGGGTCACAATTGGAAGCTGAAGACTCAGATCTGAGTCGAAAGGAAGTTAGGAAGTATTTCTTCAGCCACAGAGTTGTCAAAAAGTGGATTAGTCCGGAAAGTGACATAGTGGAGGCAGGAACCATACATAGTTTTAAGACAAGGTATGATAAAGCTCATGGAGCAGGGAGAGGACCTAATAGCGATCAGAGAAGTGGCGGAGCCAGGAGCTATGAATCGACCCCTGCAACCACAATTAGGTGAGTACACACACATATACACATACACGTAACAGGAAAAGCACTGCAATGGATCAGAGAATATCTGACAGGGAGGCAACAACGAGTCATGGTACGTGACGAGATGTCAGAGTGGGCACCTGTGACGAGTGGAGTTCCACAAGGGTCAGTCCTAGGACCTGTACTGTTTTTGGTATATGTGAATGACATAACGGAAGGGATAGACTCAGAAGTGTCCCTGTTTGCAGATGATGTGAAGTTAATGAGAAGAATCAAATCAGTCGAGGATCAGGCAGGAATACAAAGAGACCTGGACAGGCTGCAAGCCTGGTCCAGTAACTGGCTCCTTGAATTTAACCCTGCCAAATGTAAAGTCATGAATATCGGGGAAGGGCAAAGAAGACCGCAGACAGAGTATAGTCTAGGTGGCCAAAGACTGCAAACCTCACTCAAAGAAAAGATCTTGGGGTGAGTATAATACCGAGCACATCTCCTGAGGCACACATCAATCAGATAACTGCTGCAGCATACGGGCGGCTGGCAAACCTAAGAATAGCGTTCCAATACCTCACCAAGGAATCATTCAAGACTCTGTATACCATATACGTCAGGCCCATACTGGAGTATGCAGCACCAGTTTGGAACCCACACCTGGTCAAGCACGTCAAGAAATTAGAGAAAGTGCAAAGGTTTGCAACAAGACTAGTCCCAGAGCTAAGGGGATTGTCCTACGAAGAAAGGTTAAGGGAAATCGGCCTGACGACACTAGAGGACAGGAGGGTTAGGGGAGACATGATAACGACATATAAAATACTGCGAGGAATGATAAGGTGGACAGAGACAAGATGTTCCAGAGAGGGGACACAGAAACAAGGGGTCACAATTGGAAGTTGAAGACTCCTATGAGTCAAAGGGATGTTAGGAAGTATTTCTTCAGTCATAGAGTTGTCAGGAAGTGGAATAGCTTGGAAAGCGACATAGTGGAGGCAGGAACCATACATAGTTTTAAGACTAGGTTTGATAAAGCTCATGGAGCAGGGAGAGAGAGGACCTAGTAGCAATCAGTGAAGAGGCGGGGCCAGGAGCTATGACTCGACCCCTGCAACCACAAATAGGTGAGTACAAATAGGTGAGTACACCTGGCGGGGCCAAGAGCTGAGTCTCGACCCCAGCCAGAAGCTGTGAATCGACTGCTGTAACCGCAAATAGATGAGTACACACTCACGCTCTCTCTGTCCCTGTCTGTATCTCTGTGTTTGTGTCTCTGAGTCTGTGTCTGTCTGCCCTATGTCTCTGTCTCTGTCTATCTCTCTCTCGCTTTCTCACTAGCACTAACTCCACTCTTTTCCCTTTTCATTCCCTGCCCATAACCCCTGACTCTTCCTGTAGTGTCCTGCCCATAACCCCTGACTCTTCTTCCTGTAGTGACCTGCCCATAACCCCTGACTCTTCTTCCTGTAGTGACCTGCCCATAATCCCTGACTCTTCCTGTAGTAACCTGCCCATAACCCCTGACTCTTCCTGTAGTGACCTGCCCATAACCCCTGACTCTTCTTCCTGTAGTGACCTGCCCATAACCCCTGACTCTTCTTCCTGTAGTGACCTGCCCATAACCCCTGACTCTTCTTCCTGTAGTGACCTGCCCATAACCCCTGACTCTTCTTCCTGTAGTGACCTGCCCATAACCCCTGACTCTTCTTCCTGTAGTGACCTGCCCATAAACCCTGACTCTTCTTCCTGTAGTGACCTGCCCATAACCCCTGACTCTTCCTGTAGTGACCTGCCCATAACCCCTGACTCTTCCTATAGTGACCTGCCCATAACCCCTGACTCTTCTTCCTGTAGTGACCTGCCCATAACCCCTGACTCTTCTTCCTGTAGTGACCTGCCCATAACCCCTGACTCTTCTTCCTGTAGTGACCTGCCCATAACCCCTGACACTTCCTGTAGTGACCTGCCCATAACCCCTGACTCAGTGTTTTGGGGTTCTTTTCATAGATTTGGTAATATTAACAGACGATGAGCTTGGGTTTTGGTAGCGTTTAATTAGGCGTTGGATATATGGGAGCTGAGAGCCTATGCCTGTGTCCGTCTCGTAGGCTTACCCGGATGGAACTGAGGCTACTAGGCCGCCCGGCGCTGAGGCATTCAAAAGGCAGGCCTATCATTGGCTAATGCCAGATCACATGGGCAGAGGTTGGAAATCACGTGAACAGCCGTGGTGCAGCCGTTAGAAGTACGAACCGTACAGCTCGGGCATGCTATGTATGGCGTCTCGACATACAACTATACAAACTAAGGACAACAGGCAACAACTCTCAGCTGATTCTATACAATGTCAAAGTACACAACAGTTAACATTATACTTCACATGGATATTATCGTGATAGAACAATCTACATTACTATATGATGCATCTTGATACTTGGGAATTAATTAAATGAGCTCATTCTAGAAAATCATGATAAAAGAGATAAAAAAAATAATTTGTTCGATCGAACTGTCTTCATGTGATCTACGAATTCTGAGGAAATATATATTTACAAGAAGGTAGTGATTAACAGACAAGGTAGATCTGGTGCACTCAAATCTATACTGTTAATTCTCAGAACTCGGAGAGAACGTGAACACAAAAAAAATTTGAGTAATACTAATTAGATATTATAACACACAGTTAAACGCTTACTACATATTTATCTATACAGGTTATTTACATTTAACCCCAACTCTGCTAGGGTGAGATTGATATAGGCTGTATAATTATCATCTCTGGGTGGATCAAACTCTGTTACAATAGGTAACTCAACTTCTGATTGAGGAGGGTCTACACTGATATCAACAAATGATACTTGGGGGTTTCTCAACACTTGTCGTGTACGCAAGGAGTAACGACAATCAGGTTGTTCCTCTGACTCACTACTAGAAGTTGAAGGTACGGGGTCAGACGGATTATCATTGTCAGTCACAACAGTCTGGTTGTCAGGGCTTCGTCTTCGTCACATACTAACTTCATATGATCTAGATGCGATTCTTTACACTTACCCGTACTAAGTTCTCTAACTTTATACTTATTGCCCTTGATATGTTCAACTACTCGATATGGGCCAACAAACTTTTGGTCTAATTTAGGCATTGCTGAAGTTTTGTTAAAGTTGAACAACATGACTCTGGACCCTACTTGAACTTTAGTCGGTTTGGCTTTAGTATTAGTTACTCTAGTAAATTCTGCTGTTGACTTATGAAGTGTTTCACGAATTCGTCTGAAAACACTTTGAGCTTGACTGGTACGAACTGCTACGAAATCATCTGGATTGTAAGTCGGTTTCGGATTGGAATATAACAGCTCATAAGGCAACGCTTATCGACACCGTCAGTGCATAATGAGGGGTATCACCTATTGAAGCGTTAAAGGCAGAATTTATGGCACATTGAACATCAGGAATGACTTCATCCCAGGTTACACTATTGTGATTGATGGTAGCTCTTAAGACGTCAAGGACTTTCTTATTCGTTCTTTCTGCTAAACCATTGCTGGCAGGATGGTGTGGAACAATGGTAGATTTAGTAATCTTATACAAGGCACATAGGTTTTCTAGAATCTCGTTGCAAAATTCACCTCCATTATCGGATACTAAGGATTTAGGAGTGGTGTGTCTACAGATTATAAGTTCCTTAAACGCTTTAGCTACTGTCTCGGCAGTCTTGTCTGGAATAGGAACTAACTCACAATATCTGGTGAAATGATCGACCATCACACACAGATGTTTATTGCCTTGCGTTGTACATTGAAAATTAGTTAGCAGATCTATTGCAACTCTTTCCCATGGCTCACTAGCAGTGGGATACATCTGGATAGGATTGGGACCGTTGATATTACCCTTGTGTTTCATACAAACACTACACTTCTTAACATACTCGGTAATATCAGTTGCCATACGAGGCCAAAAGTACTTCAATCTTGCTTGTTTAATCGAACGGTCCATACCAGGGTGTGCAATACCTGGTGCATCGTGAATTAGCTGTAAAGCTACTTTTACTAGTGACTGAGGAATTACTAACTGGTATGCCCGGGTCTACTAGGCGTTCCCAGCTCACGCGATACAGTAATTCTTGGTCTTAAAACACTTCCGAGACATAATTTATCAGTACCCTGTCCATGTCTTGACAGATCATGCACCTCAATACCATTGTTCCAGAATAAACAACCTACTGGAAGACTAGCTAGATGGTCTTTAATCATCCAAGAGTTCAACCCTACCTTGAACATTTACCTGGCAAGTCAAATGTAGTTGCAGATGCTTTATCGCGTCATGTTAGGTAACTGCTGATCCTCCGTTTAGTGCTGAGGATGTAAAGAATGCCCAAAGAACAGATCCCTGTGGTCTGGTGTGACTGACTGCTACAGGAAGACCTTATTCTTACTAGAAGCCACCAGCACCTATCAGTGACTTCGTTATGAACCAAGAATTACTGTATCGCGTAACCGAGCTGGGGCCTAGTAGACGGGCATACCAGTTAGTAATTCCTCAGTCACTAGTAAAAGTAGCTTTACAGCTAATTAATGATGCACCAGGTATTGCACACTCCTGGTATGGACTGGGTTCGATTAAACAAGCAAGATTGAAGTACTTTGGCCTCGTATGGCAACTGATATTACCGAGTATGTTAAGAAGTGTAGTGTTTGTATGAAAACACAAGGGTAATATCAACGGTCCTAATCCTATCCAGATGTATCCCACTACTAGTGAGCCATGGGAAAGAGTTGCAATAGATCTGCTAACTAATTTTCAATGTACAACGCAAGGCAATAAACATCTGTGTGTGATGGTCGATCATTTCACCACAGATATTGTGAGTTAGTTCCTATTCCAGACAAGACTGCCGAGACAGTAGCTAAAGCGTTTAAGGAACTTATAATCTGTAGACACAATTCTAAATCCTTAGTATCCGATAATGGAGGTGAATTTGCAACGAAATTCTAGAAAACCTATGCCTTTGTATAAGATTACTAAATCTACCATTGTTCCACACCATCCTGCCAGCAATGGTTTAGCAGAAAGAACGAATAAGAAAGTCCTTGACGCCTTAAGAGCTACCATCAATCCCAATAGTGTAACCTGGGATGAAGCTGGTCTTGATGTTCAATGTGCCATAAATTCTGCCTTTAACGCTTCCAATAGGTGATACCCCCATTATGCACTGTACGGTGTCGATAAGCGTTTGCCTTATGAGCTGTTATATTCCAATCCGAAACCGACTTACAATCCATGATTTCGTAGCAGTTCGTACCAGTCAGCTCAAGTGTTTTCAGACGAATTCGTGAAACACTTCATGTCAACAGCAGAATTTACTAGAGTAACTAATACTGAAACCAAACCGACTAAAGTTCAAGTAGGTCCAGAGTCATGTTGTTCAATCCTTAACAAAACTTCAGCAATGCCTAAATTAGACCAAAAGTTTGCTGGCCCATCGAGTAGTTGAACATATCAAGGGCACAAGTATAAAGTTAGAGAACTTAGTACGGGTAAGTAAAAAAGAATCGCATCTAGACTATATGAAGCTAGTATGTGACGAAGACGAAGCCCCTGACAACCAGACTGTTTTGACTGACAATGAAAATCCGTCTGACCCCGACCTTCAACTTCTTTTGTGAGTAAAAGGGGGAAAAACCTGATTTGTTTTCCCCCTTCGTCCCGACAAGTGTTAAAAAACCCCCAAATATCATTTGTTTATATCAGTGTAGCCCCCCCTCAATCAAAATTGAGTTCCCCTTTAAAAGAGTTTGATCCACCCAGAGATGATAATTATACAGCCTATATCAATCTCAACCCCAGAATTTTGGGGGGGAAAGAAAAACCTGTATAGATAAATATGTGTAAACGTTTAACTGTTGTTTAATATCAAAATTTGGAAACTAAAATTTTTTTTTTTTTGTTCACGTTCTCCCCCCAGTTCGAGAATTAACAGTATAGATTTGAGTGCCAGATCTACCTTGTCTGTTAATCACTACCTTCTTGTAAAAAATTTTTTCCCCCCAAATTGTAGATCACATGAAGACAGTTCGATCGGGAAAAAATTATTTTTTTTTATTCTTTTTCTGATTTTCAGAATGGCCCCCATTTTTTAAATTTCCCAAATATCAAATCATCTTTTAAAAAAAAGTAGATTGTTCTATCAAGATAATATCCAGTGAAGTATAATGTTAACTGTTGTGTACTTTGACATTGTATAGAATCAGCTGAGAGTTGTTGCCTGTTGTCCCAGGGGTTTTTATAGTTGTATGTCGAGACGCCATACTAGCTGCCCGGGGTTACGGTTCGTTTTAACGGGGCACCAGGCTGTTCACGTGATTTCCAACCTCTGCCCATGTGATCTGGCATTAGCCAATGATAGGCCTGCCTTTTGAATGCCTCAGGGGCCCGGGGGGGCCCAGAGCCTCAGTTCCATCCGGGGGGGCCTACGAGCGGACCGGCATAGGCTCTGCCCTTTAAAAAGCCTATTAAAGCTACCAAAACCCAAGCTCATGTCTGTTAATATTCAAATCTAGAAAAGAACCCCAAAACACTGAGTCAGGGGGGTTTTTGGGGAGGTCACTACAGGAAGTGTCAGGGGTTATGGGCAGGTCACTACAGGAAGAAGAGTCAGGGGTTATGGGCAGGTCACTACAGGAAAAGAGTCAGGGGGGTTAATGGGCAGGTCCTACAGGAAGAAGAGTCAGGGGTTATGGGCAGGTCACTAAGGGAAAGAGTCAGGGGTTTGGGGAGGTCACAAAGGAAGAGTCAGGGGTTATGGGCAGGGCACTACAGGAAGAAGAGTCAGGGTTATGGGCAGGTTTATTTCAGGAAGAAAAGTCAGG
>WNWK01050410.1:0-12846 GCA_009830355.1 Cherax destructor | reverse complement strand
GGGAAGGGGCCCAAACCCTTGTAACAAATCCCCTAAAAGTTCTATGATAAAGAACAGGGGTAAGGCAAGAGAGAGAAGGGGGGGTTGATTTTTTTCCTGGAAAAAAGGGCCCCTTGACACAGTTCCCATGAGAGGGGGTAAAAAGTTGGAAGAACAAGCAGTATAACGGGAAAGGGGCACTGGAAGGGGGAATACCCTCACAGGAGGCAGCAAAGGGTCATGGGGGCTTTGATGGGATCCAGGGGCCCCTTGGACAAAGGGGTACCGCGGGGGGTCAGTCCTGGGGACCAGTGTTTTCTTGGTATATGTAAACGACAACGGATGGGGAAAACCTCGAAGTGTCTTTGCCAAAGATGATGGGGAAATTAATGAGGAAAAAATTGGAAGAAAAACCGGAAATTCCAGACCTGGAAAAACTTGACATCTGGCCCCTTAGCAACTGGCCCGGGGGAATCCCCCCAAAAATGAAAAAGTCATGAAGATGGAGAAGGAAAAAGAAACCGCTGACAGAGTACGGGCCCAGGTGGGGGCCACAAACCTGGGAAAAGGAAAAGCCCTTTTGGGGTGAGTAAAGGGCCGGGACGTCTCCGGAGGCACACATAAAAGATAACTGCGGCAAAGGGGACTGGAAACCTAAGAAGCGTTCCGTTACCTAAAAAGGAATCGTTCAAGACACTGTACACCTTTAAGTCAGGCCCATACTAAATATGCAGCACCAGTCTGGAACCCACACCTGGTCAAGCACGTAAAAGTGGGTGCAATTTAAAGGCTAGTTCCACAACTCGGGGGTCTGTCCTATGAAGAAAGGTTGAAAATAGGACTAACAAATTGGGGGAAAAAAGAAGGGCAGGGGGAGACAGGGATAACGACATAAAAAATACTGGGGGGAATCGACAAGGTAGACAAAAAGGATTTTCCCAGAGAGGGAACACGGGAAACAAGGGGACACAACGGGGAAGCCTAAAACTCAGATGAGTCAAAGGGATGTTTGGGAAGCATTTCTTCGCCCGAGTAGTCAGGAAGTGGAATAGTCTAGAAAAGATATAGTGGGGCGGGAAACCCCTACATTTTTGGACGAGGTGGCAGAAAAAAGCTCATGGAGCAGGAGAGCAGAAAACCCAGAAAAGGGACAGCGAGGGGGGGGCCGGACCCGGGGTCTCGACCCCCTGAACCACGGGGGGGGGTGAGTACAATTAGGTGAGTACATGAAGGAATACACGCAAATGCATGCGCACATATTAACTCATTCACAATCACACAATTACTCATACACGCAAACACTTGCATGACACACACACTTCCAATTATATATCGGTGAGTACACATAAACACACACACATACACATATACACACAGGCATACACACATCTACAAACTCTTACATATACGCTCACGAATACAAACACACAAACCTGTCTATACTCAGGAAGGACAAAGTCTGAAGGTTTCCCACCAGTAAGCTGCAATCCGAGGAGGTTATTGTGTCTAGCAAGGGAAAGCTGAAGAATGAAGAAATGGGATCACAGAGATCAGGAAGTAGAGGAAGGCGAGCCGAGGAGGAATGGTCTGAGAAGGAACTGTTGGTAGCAGGGCTTAGGTGCACGATGGAACGAGAGTGGGAAAAAAGTTTAGTGAGTTTTACAAAACTATGGAAGAAAAGGTAGAGAAGGTATCTGTAGACAGCACGTTATGAAGATAGACAGAATGCAGCTGCTGAGGCATAGGTACAAAGCCTGGAAGAGGATCTAAAGGCACTGAAGAGAGAGCTGGAGCTGATGAAGGAAAGGGGTAATGCGATGGGAAAAGAATATTAAGAGCAGGTAAGGGGACTGAAGGAAGACAAGAAGGAGGAAAGAATATCTTTGCAGAAATACTCTTGGGCAACCAGAGATGCAGATTTTAAGGGAACAGCAAAGGAATTTCTCAAATAGACACAAAAATATGGAGGGAAAGGAAGTGGGAAGAGGAGAGAGGTCCCTGAGTATCCATGTGTTTTAGGCTGAAGCGAGTATTTATGATGAAATATGGCAGGTGTAGGAACATTAGATTAAAAATATCATTAGCCTAACTGATGGAAAGGTTGAAGGACCCCAGGTGAATAAGTTTTCAGAGGCTTGGAAAGTACTCAAGCAGGGTAATACATCTAGTCAAAGTGGTCCAAATAACAACAATGGTATGAGACTGGATCTTGCACAGGAAACCACGATTAAGGCAGATAGAAAAATATCGACGTGTGTACCTTGACTGGGTTAGAGCAAGGAAAGAATAGGAGCTACTGAAAGAGAGTACAAAGATGCCAGAACCAAGAAGGAAAGAGAAGGTGTACATTTAGAGATATAAAAGCTCAGTCTCTGGAGGACAACGAGGCACACCCACACACAGACCTTCCCCAAGCCCTAGCCCACTTTTCCACACAAACACAGTAACCCCAAACTAGCTATATTGCAGCCCCCTCCCCACACCCACTTTCCGCATTCCCCCCACTACAAGTACCCTCATCACAACTGCCCTTCACCCCAACCTTCAGACCTCATGTCCCCCTTCACTCCAACCTCCTCATTCATCTCATCTACATCTAGGAACCTGTTACTCTTCAGGGTAACAAGGACCAGGAATTCAGGAACCCATGAATCGGAACACAGTAATGAAAAGGAAACATAATAATAAACGCAAACAGAATAATAAACGAGAGTGATGAATCCCACTAACGAATAGAAGAAGCATCCCCAGACATTATAGCACTCACAGAGGCAATGCTTACAGAGATGATAACAGACGCAATCTTCCCTGCTGGATTTCAGAATTTGAGTATAGACCGTTGAGTGTATAGGAGAATGGAAGAATGGACAGAAAGGAAGCAGGGGACCAAATAGTATGAACACTGAAAACCGGGGATCCAGAGGTAATAATAGCAGTAATATACAACCTTCCACTAAACATCAAGATACCAGGTCAAGAATATGATGAAAACAGCTGAGCCATGGTGGATACACTAGCTGAGGTGGCCAAAATGGCATAAATGAGCAGGGAAAAACTACTGGTTTTGGGTGACTTAACTTTAAACACAAGGACATTGACTGGGAGAACCTAAAGCCACACTGGTGACCAGAAACATGGAGGGCTAATATGCTGCAGGTGTTAATGGAGAACTTCAGGAACAAACATGTTAAAGACACAACCAGAGAGAGAGAGAAGAGGATGAACCAGCAAAGAGGGACCTAGTATTATCTCTGAATGGTTCTGACATAGGGATATCACATATGAAAGGCTTCTTGGTGCTATCAGCCACAGAGGCCTGAGTTTCGAATACCTTGTAGAGGCAACAGTGGAGAGAGAATCAGCACCTGAGGCATGTGAGAAGCCAGACTTCTAAAAATGGGACTACTCAGACATGAGGCAATTCCTGTATGAGGAACAGTGAGAAAGAAAACTATAGGGGAAGACAATGAATGAGATGATGGCTTATATGACTGAAAATTGAAGGGAGGCAAAGACGTTCGTTCCCAGGAGCAAGATATACAATAGGAAGAAGAGAATGAGCCCACGGTTTATCCAGAAATGTAGAGGCCAAAGCAAGAGCATGGAAAACATACAGAGGGCAAAGAACTCAGGAAAACACGTAGTTAAGGCGAAGAGCTGGAAACGAGTACACATGGAAAAGAGAGGCTCATCGACAATTTAAGAATGACATGGCATCAAAAACCAAATTCGACCCAAAGTTGTTATATAGCCACACCAGGAGGAAGACAACAGTAAAATAGGACAGAAGAAGGAAGGAGAGAAGCTCACAAGGAACGAGTAGGAAATCTGTCAGGAGCTCAGCAAAAAAATTAGGGAGGTATTCTCAGAGGAGACATAGAGGCTAACAGCAAACCGAAGTGATAGAGTGACCAGGGAACGTTGGACATATTACAAACAACTGGGGAGGAGGTGAAGAAGCTACTCTGTGAGGTAGATATCCCGAAGGCAGTGGGCCCAGATACCATCTCCCTGTGGGTCTGAGAAAGGTAGTATAAGTACTAGGTGTGCCTTTCGCAATAATCTTCAATACGTCTATCGGCACAGGACGGAGGTGTGGAAGACACAGATGTAGTAATCATTGACTTTTGTCACTGACCTACATAGTATGTAAAGTTATGGAGAAGATTATCAGAAAAAGAGTGGTGGAGCACCTATAGAGAAATGAATGGGTTTATATGCAAAAACCAGCACCGCTTAAGAGATGGTAAAATTTGTATCATAATTCAGAAACCTTCTGGAGTTTGAAAAGGAAACAAAAATAAGACAGGAGAGATAGCGATAGGCAGATTGTATTTTCTTGGATTGTAGGAAGACCGCACAAAAAGACTCGCACAAAAGCTAGAGGAGCAAGCAGGAATAACATGGCAAGCACTACAATGGATCGAGGCCATTTCTGACATGAAGGAAACGAGTGATGCTCCGTAAAGAGGTGTCAAAATTAGTGCATATGATGAGTGGGGTTCCACAGGAATTATTACTAAGACCGGTGCTATTTCTTATATACGTGAAGGACTAAACGGAAGGAATAGACCTAGATGTATCCCTGTTTGCAGATACGTGAAATATTGAGGAGAATAAAAGCAGAGGTGGATCAGGAAAGACTACAAATGGATCTGGACAGGCTGCAGGTCTGGTCTGATAAATGGTTACTGGAGTTTAATCCCAGCAAGTGCAACGTTATGAAGTTTGGGAAGGTAAAGAAGACCCCCAGATGGAGCACAGGCTCGGAGGGCAAAGAAAGAAGTTGCAAGACAAGTTAATATGTCAGAAGATAGGTCTCTAAAGTTGGAAGATGAGATGAAAGGGTTGCAGGAAGGAGAGGGAGAAAAGAGGCCCAGAGAAAACAACGATGGAAATGCACTAGTGGAGATGCTCTCTGAAGATAGGGAGGCAATGGAGGTGATACGAGAGTCTACGAAAGAAATGGTGAAAGCAGACAAAAATATATGGAGGAAGAGAACGGGAAGAGGAAATGAAGTTATTGTTGCTCTACGGACTTAAAAACACTGAAGAAGGTCAAGGTAGTAAGAAATTGGATGACAGGGAATGTGATTTTATATCTATCATAGAGTACATTGGAAGACAGAAGAGATTGTGCAGTTGGCCAATTTTCAGAGGATTGGAAGGTTCTCCCAAGGCAAACAGCGCCAGATGAAATTAACTTTCTGGTCCCACATTGCTCAGGACAGGATATTGTGACGAAAAGCACAGCTGGGTCAAAACAGGACTGTGACGGAGAGAGAATCAAGCGTTGAGGAAAACAGAAAATATGTGGCTAAGAAGGTGGAGCATCAAAACTCCTGTAGATACAACCCCAGCCTCTATTCTAGTTGACCCAACTCTGGGTCACCCCCACTTCCTCAGCAATACTATGACCAACCCATAACCTACCCCATTTCTCTCCATTCCCTTCCCCTTCCAAGCCTGCAACACAATCCCTGGTCACCCACTCAACAGAGACTTGCACCCAGTTCCCACCCCTTCCTCAGTAAGTTTATTCTAGTATAAGTACACATAAATACAGTTACATAAATTATCATACATAGCAGCATATGTGTAGATTACCTAAGATAACCCAAAAAAAGTCAAAGTTACTTATTTCCACTGGGATCTTTGTAATATCTTATAATTTAAACCTTAAACGTTAAAATAGCTAAGTAACTCAACTATGTGAAAAATTAATTACAATAAAAAGAGATATACTAGGAATAAGGTAAACCGAGTTATTTATATTAATATTAAAGAGAGGATCAAATCACAGCAATAGGTAAATGTATGTTAGCTATACAAGAAATCACTCTCATCCTTATCTGTAGCTATATTTATTTGTAACCTTTTGGCTCTCTTTCTAAAACTGGCTCATGCTATGACAGGCTTTGACATGTGCAGGCAGTCCATTCCACTCTTTTATTGTTGTACAATAAAAGGTGTCTGAAGACTGACCACCTACTGTGGGTACTACACAGTTGTGTTCACTTCCCCTAGAACTGTACTATATTTGTTTTGGTTCCCAGCCTTGATAAACTTGGCATCAATATATTCTGGACACTGCTTGTGAGCAGTTTTATTAACGTTACTTAACTTCAGCTGTTTTACTTTGTCTTCCACAAACATCATATCCAGTTATTGCAATTCATCCTGGCCTACATGCTATCTTGGTCCCAGGTTCAGGATGAATCTCATCCTTTTGTTTTGGGTGGTTCGTAGTCTCATTTTTTGTTAAGGCAGAGTGCCTTGAAGAGCAAGAATAATTAATCGATACGGTATTGTATAAGAGCTAGACATAGAGTCCTGCAAGCCTCAGTAGGTCGACCCTGTGCCTGTCTGTAGAGGAACTTTAGTCTGGAATTCGCTTTCTTTACTACACTGTCCCTTATCAATTCTCCTGACATGCTTGGGTCAAAGGGGATTCCCAGATAGTTCACTGAAGATTCTGAAGTGATGGTTCCCCATTTCACTGGACATTAAAAATATTTAAGCTTTTCATTTTTTTTTTTTTTTGCCAAAGAGAAGGGATTCCGTTTTTCCTGAGATGTAATGATAATCTGTTGTCTACTAATCATTTGCTGCAGGACTCTAGTTCTAGTGAGAGCACATTAACTATATCCTGTGGGTTTTTCCTTACACTGACAGAGCACTGTCGTCTGCTTACAACTGAAGATGACATTTGACATTGATGGGCATGCCATTCACATAACATAGGAACAATACGGGACCCCGGGGAACACCACATGCTATCGGCAGTGGCTCTGAGTCTGTGTAGTTGATCTTGACAATTTGTTTCCTGTTCCTCTTGCCAGGAAATCATCGTGCAGAGGCAGTAGACAACGCTAACCTCTGCATTAAAAAAAAATACGCAAAAAATATGGTACAACATGCAAATGGGTTATTCAAGAAGAGTGATGAGCTGGGAGAAGAAATGGCTGAGGTAAATCCAGACATAGCAATCACAAAGCCAAGAATCTGATAAACATGATATCAGACATCATTTTTTTTCCAGTTGGATATCAAGTGATATGGGAAAAAAAACAGAGGAAATAGGGAAGGTGAAGGGGCAGGATTCTTAATAAGAAATCAAATAGACATAAAGCACATTACTTCACAGTGGCTTCAGTTAACTGAGGGACCCAAAGTAGTAATTACAGTGATATACAACCCACCACCTAACAATAGGAGAACGTGGCACGAATTTGAAGGCAACAACAAAGGAATGGTTGACATCATAGCTAGGACATCATAGCACAGGACAAAACAAAAGATACTTATCTGCCAGTGGTGCAATACTTGTGTGGTATATATATATATGCCAATACTACTATTATACACACCATCTCTTTGTACATAAAGATAGTCACGTGACCACGCTTGAACGGCCACCTAGACCGTCGGCCCAGGAAGCCTCTCTCTCAGTGACATCCCGACCTAAGCGGCAGGCAGACATGTGATAAAGGGCTGGGATCCGTTTTTGGTATTAAATATATTACCATAACAAACTAACAAAAAAAGGCCCAATACCGTGACTGGAACAAATCACAAATAACCCGCATATAGAAGAGAGGAGCTTACGACGACGTTTCGGTCCGACTTGGACCATTTACAAAGTCACTAACAAAAAGAAGAGAAGGAGGAAGTACATATAAGCAAATGGCCCAAGTCGGACCGAAACGTCGTCGTAAGCTCCTCTCTTCTATATGCGGGTTATTTGTGATTACCATAACAACCCATCCGTTGGTATTCTTTGCTACCTACGCTCTTATCAACCCCGCAACATATCATGGGTGATTTCCGCCATAAAGAAATATACTGGAAGAACTGGGACCCACAATAGTCTCTGGAAACATAGAGAACTAAACTGAAAGAGTTGGTCAGGAAAACTTGTATATGTCAGAATCTTAACGATACGACAAGAGACGATGTACCAGTAAGGCAGGAAGACCTAGTATTTACGACAAGTATCTGACATAGGGGAAAGAGTATATGACAGCGCCCTGGGAGCCAGCAGCCATGCAGTAATGAACTTCTAGTACCTTATGGAGCTCAACATAGTGAGAAGATTTAGAAGTGGAGAGTGCAAGAAGCGAGACTTTAGAAGAAGGTGCCAAGTAGGGAAGTTCTTGAATGCAGTGGAGTGAAAAAGAGAAGTGAGTGACATAAGATGATAAAGTATGTAGTTGGAAAGGACTGTTAGAAAAACTTCATACCTAGACAAAGAACAGAAAATTGAAAAGACAAAGAGAGCCCTTGGTTCATTCAAAGATGCAGAGAGGCAAACAAAAAAAAGGAAGCATAATAGCATGGGGAACATGGAAAAACTATAGAAAGCAAAGGACAGATAAGAACAGAGAAGTGAGCAAATTAAACAGAAAAAAATATGCAAGGGTGAGTAGAGCAACCAAGGCTAAGTCTGAACCGAAACTGCTCCACAGCCACATTATCGGAAAAACAACAATAAAAAACCAGGTATTTCAACTGAAGATGAAGTAAGTAAGTTCACAGTTCACAGAAAATGACAAGGATGTCAGTGGAAGTCAGTGGAAACATAAGTAATGCCAGAAAGCACAGACGAAATAGTACATCAGCAGGTACTGAACATCGTACACACTACAGGGATAGAGGTAGAAACTTTTGTAGAAGCTAGATACATCAAAGGTGGACAGACCTGACACAGTGTCACCATGGATTCCTGCGAGAGGTTGCAGAAGCACTGTACAAAACCACTAAGTGAGATCCACAACGAGTCAAAGAACATGGGACAGTTGTCAGAGATCTGGAAGACAGCATAGTACCTATATTTAAGATAGACAGGAGGCATTGAACTACAGGACAGTATCTCTGACATGTATACCATAGAGATGATAATCAAGAGAGTAGTAGAGCACTTGCAGATAAGTGGTTTGATAAACAACAGCTAACAGGGCTTCAGAGATGACAAGTCTTATCTTACTAGTCTTTTTGGAATTCTTTGACAAATTAACGGAGGTGAGACAGGAGACAGAAAGGGATGGGTGGGTTGCATTCTCTAAGACTGTACGAAGATCTATAATACTGTAAGCCACATGAGACTAGGTCAAATAGAAATAGGAAGCTGTTACGCAGTGTGTTGCGGTAAAATATTTTATAAAAAATGCTCCATACACAATGTCATAGTTCCGAGTTTGTACTGGAACTAAATAGCCTGCAGGAAGGGGGGGGGTGTCATGGAGCCTCCCTGTTTATAAATGTTTTAGTGAACTGGAGTATGGTGGGTTTTTTTTGTAGTAGGTTATAAGTTGTATATAATTTACTTTAATATATAGACATATTTTAGTATAAGTGAGTTTTTGTCCTTCCTTCCTAAATTAATATTATTTAACATATAATTGTATGCTGGCCCTAGAGTTCCTGTGTTTTTTCAATGTAATTTAAATGCCCCTAGACAGCAGATTAAATGGGGAAGAGTAACAGGTGGTGTACCACAAGGATAGATGTTAGAACATGTGCTGCTTCTGTTTTATGTGAACGACATACCAGATGGAATTGAGTCAGATGATGATGAGTCTGATGGTGATGATAACGAGGAGGAGTGCAAACAGATGAAAATAGGGAATGAAATGATTCCAGCAAACCGAGGAGGTAGTGTGCACTAGCAGGTGCTGGACACAATAACCAAGGACGAGGTAAAGAAACTGCTAGGTGAACTTGATACCTCGAAGGCGGTGGGCCCAGATAACATATCTCCTTGGATACTGAGAGAGGGAGCAGAGGAACTGTGTGTGCCACTAGCAGCAATCTTCAATAAATCTATCGAAACTGGGAAACTGTCTGAGGTGTGGAAGACATCAAATGTAGTTCCAATTTTTAAGAAAGGAGACAAACAGGCAGCGTTAAACTACAGACCAGTATCACTGATATGTAGAGTATGTAAAGTCATGGATAAGATTATCAGAAGAAGAGTGGAGGAGCACATTGAAAGGATTGGGCTCATACATAACAATCAGCACGGCTTCAGAGATGGGAAATCCTGTGTCACAGATCTACTTGAGTTTTACGATAAGGCAACAGAAGAAAGACAGGAAAAAGAGGGATGGGTTGATTGCATCTTTTTGGATTGCAAGACGGCTTTTGACACAGTACTGCACAAGAGACAGATTCATATTTTTGGAGGAGCAGTCAGGAATAGTAGGGAATGTACAGCAGTGCATCAGGGAATACCTGACAGGAAGGAAGAAACGAGTGTTGCTACGTGATGTTAGAGTGGGCGCTTGTGTCGAGTGGGGTTCCACAATGGTCAGTCCTAGGTCCAGTGCTGTTTCTTGTATACATGAATGACATGATGGAAGGAATAGATTCAGAAGTGTCGCTTTTCGCTGATGATATGAAACTGATGAAGAGAATAAAGTGCGCGAGGATCAGCTAAGATTACAAAGGGATCTGGACAGGCTACAAGTCTGGTCCAGCAAATCGCTTCTGGAGTTTAACCCCAGTAAATGTAAAGTCATGAAGATTGCGGAAGGACAAAGAAGACCACAGACGCAGTACAGGTTAGGGAATCAAAGGCTGCAAACTTCATATAAAGAAAAAGATTTGGGGGTAAGCATCATACCTAGCACATCCCCTGAGGAGCACATCAATCAAATAACTGTTGAAGCATATGGTCGCGTGGCACACTTGAGAATAAATAACATTTTGACATCTAAGTAAGGAGTCATTCACGACACTGTTCACAGTGTATGTGAGGCCCCTACTGGAGTAGGGGCCTCACATACCAGTATGGAACCCACACCTAGTCAAGCACGTCGAGAAATTAGAGAAAGTGCAAAAGTTTGCAATAAGAGTAATCCCGGAACTGAGGGGTATGTCTTACGAGGAGAGGTTAAGGAAACTCAACCTGATGACATTAGAGGATAGGGAGAACAGGATAACGATGTATAAAATACTGAGAGGAATTGACAAGGTGGATAGGGCACGAATGTTTCATAGATAGGACACAGGAACAAAGGGCCTCAACTGGAAGTTCAAAGCCCAGATGAATTATAGGGATGTTAGTAAGTGCTTCTTTAGACTTCGAGTCAAGAAGCGAAATAATCTGGAGAGTGAAGTAGTGGAGGCAAGTTCCATACATTGCTTTAAAATGACGTATAATAATGCTGTAGGAGCCGGGATAGAGTGACCTAGTATCGACCAGCGAAGAGGCAAGGCCAGAATCCATGACTCGACCCCTGAAACCACATATAGATGAGTACATATAGGGGAGTACACACACACACCTCCCAGAGTACATACCGACTAAAACTTGAACAACGCACGATGACATTTTCTCTGAGCATTTACAATAACAAGGTCTTTCGTCTATTGATAATATCAAGATAGTGCCAACGAGAAAGGTTATAATTTGCAGCAGTGCCTGAGCTACTCCTCACGACGGCGTAAGTCTGTCGTTCAGACACGCACCAAAACCTGCAGTGCGTCTGTACATCCTCTGGAAATGACGTGAACCCAGTTTGTTTAATCACGATAAAAGAAATAGGCAGAAATATATATATATACATATATATATATATATATATATATATATATATATATATATATATATATATATATATATATATATATATATATATATATATATATATATATATATATATATATATATATATATATATATATATATATATATATATATATATATCCCTATAAGAAAATACTTATTTACTTTTATTTTAAAATATTGGTCAGACAAGGTTTGGTGCATACATTTTTCCTTGTTTATTAGTCATAATTAGATGTTTCCTGCTTTAAATATGGGTTAGGTATAAACATATTTTGACAATTTCATTCTTCGAGTGTACAGGATTTTTTTCTGCAAATTCATTCTTTACATTTCTGCAGTAATATCTTTGTTTTTAGACCCCAATCAATATATTACGATATGCCAAGGCTTTGCAGAATCAGAAAAGCCGTGCGTTCAGCATACATTAACAAAGGAACGAGGTAAGGCATCTAGTAGATACCCGCTACCAAAGATCAGTGTTGCCTCACTGGCATAGTAGAAAGCTATGGTTTAGGAAAAATTTTAATAAGTGCTTCATGAGCCATTATGACGTCTAAGAAATTAAAATACGAGTCACAATACCATAGTTGGTACACTCACATCTAACCGAAAATATAGAGAGGATAGTTTTGATTTGGCGTTCGTAATTTTTTTTTTTTTTTTTTTTTTTACACGTGGATAGCGAGGAACTGAACAGGTGGTAGTTTATTCTATTCTAACAGCATCTTTTTTTTTTTTTTAAATTGTTCAGAGATCGAGTCCCATACCTCGATTATTTGGTATCCAAAACCCCAAGAAGTATGGATGTATTAATATTGGTAGAATTACCAACAATATGTTAAGTAAAAGGACACAAATGCAAGTAATGTGACATTTTATTGTGGCAACGTTTCGCTCTACAGGAGCTTTGTCAAGTCCGGCTAAATTAATAACCGATTTCCCTGAATCCCTTCACTAAATATTACCCTGCTCACACTCCAACAGCTCGTCAGGTTTCAAAAACCATTCATCTCCATTCACTCCTATCTAACACGCTCACACACGCTTGCTGGAAGTCCAAGCCCCTAAAAAACAAAACCTCCTTTTCCCCCTCCCTCCAACCTTTTCGAGGACGACCCCTACCCCTCCTTCATTCCCCTACAGATTTATACTCTCTCCAAGTCATCCTACTTTGATCCATTCTCTCTAAATGACCAAACCACCTCAACAACCCCGCTTCAGCCCTCTGACTAATACTTTTAGTAACTCCACACTTCCTCCTAATTTCCACACTCCGAATTCTCTGCATAATATTT
>WNWK01050409.1:0-12847 GCA_009830355.1 Cherax destructor | reverse complement strand
ATAAAATATGGAAAATGCCCAAAGTATTCTTAGGAATTTTTACGAATCCCCTTTGACACTGGCCTCAAATTTCAGACACATCATGTATACAACAAATTTCCAAGAAATCTCAAGCCCTTAGGATACTATCCAAAAGGTACTATGTTTCACAACCAGCTCTCCTTTCCCTGTCATTCACTCATTTACCCTACCTCACCAGGGAATCTGAGGGCCAACAACAATAACTCATCTAAAACCCATTTTTAACAAACAAAAGGCTGCAGTCAGAATGATAACAAATTCCCACTCCAGACAACATCCCCACCAATATTCAAAGGTCTAAACTTACTCACCATACAGACATCCATACTTTTCACTGTGCCTATTACATACATAGAACACTAAACTCGAATATTAACCCACCACTCAAACTTCTCCTTACCAACCTTAACAGAACACATGAACATAACAAAGGCACAGATCACTCTTCGATGTTCTCCTGCATCCATCTCACACTATGCAAAAACTCAATCGCATTAAAGGCCCAAAATTTGGAATTCATTACCTATGATTACCAAAGAAATCCTGTCTGTACATCAATTCAAACTCTGCTAAAAACCACCTACTCACCCAAAACTAAATACCCTACTTTACATTACTCTACAAGTTAATAAATCACTTTCCACTGCCTCAAAATAACATTCACTGTGTTACTCCCAGCCTCAAAACCCTTACATAATTGCTCAAAGAACAATAATTTCTCAAACTTAATCTAGTGCAAATGTTGAAACTTATATCTCATAAATGTATAAACCTGTTATAATTAATTCAATCTAATCTTTGTTTCTACAGCATTACCAAATAAAGAAATCCATTCTCATGTACTCGTGTACTCCTTGTAACATTCTCATGTACTCCTTGTAACATTCTCATGTACTCCTTGTAACATTCTCATGTACTCCTTGTAACATTCTCATGTACTCCTTGTAACATTCTCATGTACTCCTTGTAACATTCTCATGTACTCCATTGTAACATTCTCATGTACTCCTTGTAACATTCTCATGTACTCCTTGTAACATTCTCATGTACTCCTTGTAACATTCTCATGTACTCCTTGTAACATTCTCATGTACTCCTTGTAACATTCTCATGTACTCCTTGTAACATTCTCATGTACTCCTTGTAACATTCTCATGTACTCCTTGTAACATTCTCATGTACTCCTTGTAACATTCTCATGTACTCCTTGTAACATTCTCATGTACTCCTTGTAACATTCTCATGTACTCCTTGTAACATTCTCATGTACTCCTTGTAACATTCTCATGTACTCCTTGTAACATTCTCATGTACTCCTTGTAACATTCTCATGTACTCCTTGTAACATTCTCATGTACTCCTTGTAACATTCTCATGTACTCCTTGTAACATTCTCATGTACTCCTTGTAACATTCTCATGTACTCCTTGTAACATTCTCATGTACTCCTTGTAACATTCTCATGTACTCCTTGTAACATTCTCATGTACTCCTTGTAACATTCTCATGTACTCTTGTACTCCTTGTAACATTCTCATGTACTCTTGTACTCCTTAATAATAATAATAATAATACTTTATTTAGACATGGTACAAAGATACATTGTTGGGTTTACATGATACATAGGTATAAAAGAGATGTACATGCCAAAAGCCCCTAATATGCTGCGCATTGCGGGCATTCTTAGGACTACTTAGACTACATGGTAAAAAATTATGGTTGATAGTGTATATAATAAGTATAATTGTGTATCTATGTTATAAAGTTTGAATATAAGTTGAACATATCAATGTATGTATTATTCATAACAGGTTTTTAAATTTAAGTGAGTAATCAGGTTTTTACATTTAAGTGATTATTCTACTTTGTTGGGAGTGTTTGATATTGAGCATTTAGGTTTGGGTGAGAAGGTGGTTTTTTAGCATCTTTTTGAATTGGGGTACAGGCAGGGTTTCTTTGTAACTCATCTAATGACCATATAAACTGTTATTGCAACACAAATAATTGATTTGATTTGTTTGATCTGTAATGCTTCAAAATTGTAAAATTATGTTTCAAAATTGTTATGTTCAAATTATATCCAAATTTCATTGCTTAAATACTCAATTATATTTATATTGTAAATTGTTTACTATACATAATTGTTACCATTTAGTTGTAAGTTAATTTTAAGTTTGCCCATAATGCTCTGCATATAAGGGGCTTTTGGCATGCACACCCCATTATTACAATTCCTTGTACATCTTTGTATCATGTCACAATAAATTATTATTATTATTATTATTATACCAGTGATATATATACCAGAAATATACCAATGCAACTTTATTTCTTTTCTGCAGCATACAAGATATAGTTTACATGTAATAAAATATTAAGCACAAAAGAAAGCCACTAGCATGAGTTGCATTTTGGGTGACTAATCTTAATCTTACAGTCTACTTAAGAACTAGGTATAGGTTATTGAATGGAAGTTTTTTAAATGCTTTATACAAGCACTAGGTTGTAATGTAAGCTGCTAGACACTAAATGAATATGCAACTGGATAATTATTATTTAGTAAATACTTAGTATGTATTAAAAGGAACATTGTTTAGAAATACAAAAGACTGTACTACCAAAAAATCTGCCAAACCGAAACAAATTATGTGTTACTAAACTAACAAGTTTATACTCTACAGGGAGTTAGGCCAAATATAGACACATTACAGCCTCTATGTAGTCAGCTCATATACTGTACTGGTTATTTTGTACTTATTTCAAGTGGTTTTTCTTGTGGTAACTGGCAGGACGCAACACTGGCAGCAATACATCTCCAGCCTCCCTGCTGGCAGATAACACGGCATCACAACACAACCAATCCCACATAACTAATTAATAAACAAGTATAAATAAGCAAGTCACAACTCACTTGCAACCAAAAAAAAATCAAGAGTACTGTCCTTCATGATAGCCTTGACCAGCTGCACGTATATACTGTATCCTGCCTCCATAATCATTAAATTATGCTTAAATGACTGTCTAATGAATATATAAGTAATGAAATAAGTATTACCGAGATGAGAGTAGCGTGTCAACAACGTCGACTGCTGCTGCAACAACATAAATGTCAATATATTTGCTTATACCCGCGACACATGTGGCTCTTAACACATGTTCTACCTCTTATATGTGTTAACCTTCACGTGGCTACATACTTATCACAAATCGTAATGTTCTAACCTTATCAAGGGAAGATATAAGGAGCGAGAAGTGGAGGGTAGCGCTGCAGTCGTGTCCGTCCAGCTGATGAACTGTGACTGCGGCTGCAGCCCGGGCCAGGGCCAGGGCCAAGGCCAAGGCCAGATGGACCAGGACCAAGGCCAGGGCAGTACAGGGCCAAGGCCAGGGGCAGGACCAAAGCCAGGAACAGGACCAAGGCCAGGGCAGGACAGGACCAGAGCCGGGAACAGGACCAAGGCCAGGGCAGGACCGGGGCCAGGGACAGGACCAGGGCCATGGGCAGGGCCAGGGCCAACACCAGGGACTACCCCTGCTCAAATTATCAGAATTGGGCAACTCAACGTTTCTTGACTTGTGTAGGAAAATACACGATGCAGCTAACATGCTTCCGCTCCCAGACGATAACATCTGAAAATTTTTATTATCTAATAGGCTGTTATTCTCTTACGGGCTCATGTGTTATATTCCCATTATGTAGAAAAGTGAATTTAACAACTGTAATACTTACGCAATACTTGTACACAACACGTTCATAAATAAGTACGTACAAATAGACTGGACCCGAGTGCCCTTTAAATTAGACAAGCACACTCGTGACTAGTGAGGCTCCACAAGAATCATTACTAGGACCAGTACTGTTTCTTGTGTACGTGAATGACATAACGAAAGGGATAGTCAGAGGTATCCAGTACATAGATGAGGTGAAACTAATGAAGCAAATATTAAAAGTTAAAGATCAAGGAAGACTACTAACGGACCTGGACAGACTGTAGGTCTTGTTTAACAAGTGGCTACTAGAATTTAACTCAGCAAGAGCAGTCATGAAGATTGAAGATTAATGAAGTACAGGTTCGGGGTGCAAAGCTGCAAGCCTTGTTTAAGGAGAAGGACCTCGGGTGAGCACTGTACCGATCATGTCGATTGAAGCGCACATCAACTGAACTGCTGCAGCAAACATATGTTTACGATTAGCTTTCATAACCTAAGCAAGAAGTCATTTAATACGCTTTATGCATCATATAAAAGGCCATATTGCAATATGCAGCACTGCAATGGAACACACCTGATCAAGAAACTGGTTTACAACGAGATAGTCCCGGAGCTAAGGGGTATGCTCTGAGGGAAATAAAGGAGTTAAACCTGATAACAGAGGACAGACCGACTACAGGAGATATGAAAACGTTCAACCACCAGCACGCTGAGAGTAATTCATGGGTGGACAGGAACAAATTATGCGAGAGGAGAAAACAGAACACGAGGGCACAGCTAGAAATAGAAAGCACATATAAGTCACAAGGCTGTCAGGGGTATTTCTTCAGCCTTAGGGTGATAAGGAAGTAGAACAGCCTGCACAGTGCAATGGTAAAGGGAGGATCCCATAGCTTTTAAAAGAGGTATGATAAAGCTGTCGAAGCCAGGAGATAGTAAACCCAGTAGCGGCTTCAGTGTAAAAGAGAAGAATGGAAGCTGAGATCACCCCCGCAATCTGCCTGGTGGCAAAACTCTCGTTTCACACGGTGAGTGTCCGGTGATTCCGGCAGAAAAACATTGGGCGTGTTTTTTCACCTGTTGCCCCGCTTCCCCCGCCTGAACCAGCAAAAAGGGCCCCCCCCCCCATATCAAGAACTATTTAAAATCATCTTATTTCCAATTTAGATTTTGCCACCAAATGGTTTGTTTTTGTGCACCCCATATCCATCCTGTGGACGGTACGAAATGGGATACACAAAGGCCTAGGAATAGCCAAAAAGGGTTTAAAAATTGTACATTTGGATTTATATCTACAGTTCACTTATTGTTACAAGCAAATTTAGGGGAAATTTTCTTAGTATATCTTTCTTATTTTCTAAAGATATTTGACATTCACATAGATTATTATACTGTCTATCTCTATTTCCCCAATAAGTGACAATTAAGCCCCATAGTGTCAAGAAGTGACCATATGCCTGATCACATAATTTGCATTTAGTTTGATCATGTCAAAAGATTATGAGGTACATAATGGGTCCAGGGACTGGGCTCCAAAGTTTTGATAGCTGAGCAAGTTACAAAGGTATTGAACTCACAAGTTACAAAGGCAATGAACTCACAAGTTACAAAGGTAATGAACTCACCGTTACAAAGGTAATGAACTCAATAAGTTACAAAGGTAATGAACTCACAAGTTACAAAGGTAATGAACTCACAAGTTATGCTGCAATGAACTCACAAGTTACAAGTAATGAACTCAATAAGTTATAAAGGTAATGAACTCACAAGTTAAGCAAAGGTATGAACTGTTACAAAGGTAATGAACTCAATAAGTTACAAAGGTAATGAACTCACAAGTTACAAAGGTACGAATCATGGGGCAATTCTGCATTACTTACTACGTTTATACATGGTTACAATCATGAACAATTATAAAGTAATGAGCAATTCACTAGTCTACATCCGGTCACAACTGCAATGAGTTATTGGTAAATTTTAATTGTTAACATACACACACACACACACACACATAGGATAGCACCCTGGATAGTAGGTATCATTGTACCCTGGATAGTACCCAGGATAGTACACAGGAAAGTACCAGTGATAGTGCTTAGGATAGTATCCAAGATAGCACATAGAATAGTACAGAGGATAGTACCCAGGAAAGTACTTAGAATAGTACCCAGACAGTGACCAGGATAGTGCCCAGTGATAATACCCAGGATAGTAGCAAGGATAGTTCTTAGAGAGTACCCAGCATAGTACCCTGGTTATTACCCAGATAAAGTACCGAAGATAGCACCCAGAGAGTACCATCATAGTATAGTGCCCAGGATACTACCCAGGTTAGTGACCAATGTAGTACCTAGGAGAATACCCAGGATACTCCAGGCTGGTACCCAGAATAGCAATCATAGGATAGTGCCACCAAATATTGTACCCAGTTTGGTTCAGGATAATACTAGATAATTCCGTTGATAGTGCCCCAGGATAGTAGCCTGTTTAGTGCCCAGGATGGTACCCATTATAGTACCCTGGTTATTTCCTTGAACGATGGCACCTGGTGATTACCCAAGACAGTGTACCCAGGATAACACCCAGATAGTACCCAGGCAAGTTTCCAGCATAGTACCTAGGATAGTGCCCAGGATAGTACCCAGGCTAGTGCCCAGAATAGTACATAGGATAGTAAACGGGATAGTACCCAGGCTTGCCCAGGATATTAGATAGGGTGTGCCCGGGATAGTACCCGGGATAGTACACTGGATAGTCGAAGGATGGCCCCAGGATAATCCCCAGAAAGCACCCAGGATAGTTTACCTGGAGTTTTCCGGGGAAAAAGGAATTCCGGGGGTCAACCCCCCCCTTGCGGCGGTCTGTGACCAGGCCTCTTGTTGGACCAGACCCCATCAACCAGGCTGTTACTGCTGGCCGCAGGCCCCAACGTACGAACCACAGCCTGGCTGGTCAGATACCGACTTTAGGTGCCTGTCCAGTGCCTGTTGAAGACAGCCAGGGGTTTGTTGGTAACCCCCCTGATGTAGGCTGGGAGGCAGTTGAACAATCTTGAGCCCCTGACACTTATTGTTTTTGCCCCTCAACGTGCTAGTGGCCCCCCCTGCTTTTTTTTTGGGGGGGGATGTTACATCGCCTGCCGATTTTTTTGCTTTCGTAGGGAGTGTTTTTTGTGTGCAATTTTGGGTACTGCCCTCGAGAATTTTCCTTTTAAAAATAATGTATTCCCCCGCCCGTCTAGAGAGTACAGGTTTAGGAACTTCAAGCTTTCCCCCGTAAGGTTTGGGGGGTTTTTCGCACCCCCTGCGTGCGGGGAAAGGTTTCTCTGCACATTTTCGGGCAGCAATTTCACCCGCCTTGAAAGGGCAGTTAGTGTGCAGCAAAAATTCCAGCCCAGATAGAACAAGGATCTGTAAAGGGGTCAACATGGGCTTGGATCCCTGGTTTTGAAGGTTCTCATTATCCATCCTGTCATTTTTCGAGCAGGGTGCTTTTTCCCTTGTTATGGTCCTTTAAGGTGAGATCCTCTGACAGATCACTCCCAGGTCTTTTTACATTAGTTTTTCGCTCTATTGTGTTGTTGGAATTAGTTTTGTAATCCGATGAGATTTTAATTTCTTCACGTTTTTGTATCTTTAGTAATTGAAATTTCTCATCATTATAATAATAATAATATCTTTATTTACTACAAGTACATGTACATGATATACAGGTTTTGCTACATCAGTGACATACTACTATATAGAAAGTCCCCCTTTTTTTGCTGAGCATTTCGGGCAGATTAGGTCAGTGTCCCAGGATGCGACTCACACCAGTCGACTAACACCCAGGTACCCATTTTACTGATGGGGAACATAGACAACAGGGTAAAGAAAAACGCCCAATGTTTTTGCCCCGGCTGGGAATCGAACCCAGGCCCTCGCCGTGTGAAGCGAGAGCTTTAGCCACCAGACCACCAGATTGAACTTCATATTGTTTTCTGCAGCCCATTTAAAGATTTGGTTTATGTCTGCTTGGAGTCTTGCAGTGTCTTCAACGGTGGACACTGTCATACAGATTCGGGTGTCATCTGCAAAAAAGAAAAGCACTGTGGCTTTATCCTTGTCAATGTCCGATATGAGGATGAGGAACAGGGTGGGAGCGAGTACTGTGCCTTGTGGAACAGAGCTTTTCACAGTAGCTGCCTCAGACTTTACTCTGTTGACACTACTCTTTGTGTTCTACTTGTTGGGGAAAATTTTAGATCCATCTACCAACTTTTTTCCCGATATTTCTTTATCACGCTTTTTTTGTGCTATTACACCATGGTCACATTTTGTCAAAGGCTTTTGCAAAGTCTGTGTTTTAACATCTGCATAACAGCTAATGTCAAACATCACTGGGAAACTGAGTTAGACACCTATACAGATACTGACATATGGTTTTAAAAATTTTCTAAAAAGACCCAAACCCCTTTTAACATGCATTGCTCTAAAACTAAACAGATCAAAGCTAAGAGACTAAACAATCCCTGACTAACACCCAGCATTCTCAAAACCATTAATATAAAACACCTATATGAAAAAAAGTACAGAATAGGTCAAATAACAAGAGAAAAACAAAACGTTACTCATCAAACCTAACCAGCCTGATAAGAAGGTCAAAAAAAATTGGGATTATGAGAACAGATTAAATAACTTAAGAGGGGATATGAAAAAGACCTGGAAAACCCTATCTGAAATTCTAGGAACAAAAAAAAATCCAGAAACATAACAATCAAACTGACAAACCTAGATAAACCCCCGGGTGCTCCCACCAACTGAAACAGCAAACAGACTAAATCTTTTTTCCCCAATAGGAAAAAAGTTGGCAAGCAAAATCCCAAATTCAAACACTCCACCTAATGCCTACCCCACTGGAAGCTACCCAAATACACTATTCTTAGCTCTGACCAACCCAACAGAAGTCTCGTTTGTTTTAAAAAATTTAAAAAAAAGGGAGGAGTTCTAAATAACTTACTACATTTTTATAAAAAAAAGCTTCTAATACTATCACCAATTATTGCAACACTCTTTCACAAATCCATTGAATCCTCCACCTTCCCATCAATACCAAAATAGCGAGGGGACCCCATACATAAAGTTTTAACACATATACAAAAAATTTCCAAAAAAGTCTCCCAAGACCGTAGGAATACTATCCAAAATAAGGATATGTTCCACAACCACTTTTTTTCCCTTTATCACTCACTCATTTCCCCCTACCTTACCTATGGAATCGGGATGGGGCTCAACAACAATAAATCACCTCAAACCATTATTAACACAACAAAAAGGGTGCAGTCTCCTGGAGTCTACCTGGAGAGAATTCCCGGGGTCAACGCCCCCTGCCGGTCCGTGACCAGGCCTTCTGTTGGGCCAGAGCCTGATCAACCAGGCTGTTACTGCTGGCCCCACGTACGAACCATTTAGATCCTCTGACATGATCACTCCCAGGTCTTTTACATTAGTTTTTCTCTATTGTGTGGTTGGAATTAGTTTTGTACTGAAGAATTTAATTTCTTCACGTTTTCCGTATCTGAGTAATTGAAATTTCTCATCATTGAACTTTATATTGTTTTCTGCAGCCCATTTAAAGATTTGGTTTATGTCTGCTTGAGTCTAGCCGTGTCTTCAACGGGGGACACTGTAACGATTGGGTGTCATCTGAAAAGGAAGACACAGCACTGTGGTTTTTTCCCCGTCAATATCTGATATGAGGATGAGGAATGGATGGGAGCAAGTACTGTGCCTTTGGAACAGAGCTTTTTACAGTAGCTGCCTCAGACTTTCTCTGTTGACTACTACTCTTTTGTTCTTGTTAGGAAATTATAGATCTATCTACAATTTTTCCGTTATTCCTTTTCACGATTTTGTGTTATTAACCATACACTTGTCAAAGGCTTTTGCAAAATCTGTGTATATAACATCTGCATTCTGTTTATCTTCTAGAGCATCCAGGGGCCCTTTTCGTAGTGGTCCCGTAGTTGGGACAGACAGGGCGGGCCGTCAAACCCATGCTGTCCTGGGTTTGCAATTTTTGGGATCAAGATGGGTGGGGTCTTGCTTCTTAGAACCCTTTCAAAGATTTTTTTGATTGGGACGTTAGCGCAATTGGTCTGTAGTTCTTTTATTGTTTACTGTCCCCTTTGTGGAGCGGGGGGTATGTCTGTTGTTTTTTGAGCTGGGGACGATCCGGTCCCTGCTTCCTCTCCATAAGATGTTAAAAGCATGTGATAGGGGCTTCTTCGTTCTTGATGAACACGGGGTTTCCCTGAGTCTGGGCATGGACAGGTGCATGGGCATGTCATTTATTTTCCCTTTTTAAATCATTTGGCGTCGTGGTGAGTCGAAAGGCATGCGTCTTTAAATTTGTGGCATCTCAAAAATTCCTTTAGGTTTTTGATTTTTAGTCTGGTTAGTGGCTCGCTAAAAACTGAGTATACTGGGACTTAAATAACTCACTCATTTCCTTGTGTCATCTGTGTAGGACCCATCCCGTTTAAATAGGGGCCCAATACTGGTTGTTGTTCTCGACTTTGATTTTGCATAGAAAAAAAAATCTTTGGGTTTCTTTCAATTTCATTTATGGCTTTTTTATTCCCGTGTCTCTGATTCCTGTAAGATTCCTTTATTTTAAATTTAATGTTTGCTATTTTCTGACTAGTGTCTCCCCCTATTTCAGAGATATTGGCCTCCTGTAGCCGCTCCGTTATTCTTGCCTTCGCCTGTATAGGTAGCGCCTCTCTCTTTCTGTTTGCATTTTTTCCTCCTTTTCCTTAAGGGAATTTGCCTCGGAAACCTCGAGTCCCACAGAGTTAATTTGTTCTAGACATAGGTTGGGACCCGGGATTTTTAGGCAATCTTCCCGTTTATATTTTAGGACTTGGTTTACTTGGTCCCATTATTTTTTTGTTATTGAAGTTGAATTTGGAGAAAGCTCCCCCGCGGCTGATCACATTTTGTTGATCTGGGGCCCCCCGCATCATGTCTGGACCTCTATTATGTTGTGATTGAGTATTTTTTTTTGATATGTAATTTCGTATCAGATCATCATTGTTGTGAAGATATCCAGCGTATTCTCTAATCTTGTGGGCTCCACTATTTGCTGGTTTAAGGGAATTTGTTGCAAAGTTTTAAAAAGTTCATGCATGTGTGAATTTTCATCTGGGCCCCCTGGTGTTATTCTGCTACCACATTGTTTGCAATTTTCCTCCTTTTTTGGTGCCTGAGGTTGAAATCCCAGTAGCAAGATGTTGGGGAGGAGCGGGGAAATTTTCCAGACAGTGGAAATTTTCAGAAGCTGTTCCTGGAATTGTTGGGACGTTGCACCCGGGGGTTTTAAAAACCACGATGACTAGGTTTTGATTCTCGACCTTTATTGCTAGTACTTCAACTACATCATCTGAGGCATTTAGTGTTCTGAAATATAAGTGATTTCTGTGATATGCAGCCCGAATGATAACAAATTCCCATTCTAGACAACATACCCCACCAATATTCAAGTCTAAACCCTACTACCATACAAGACATCCAATTTTTTACAGTGCCTATTACATACATAAAACACAAAACTCAAATATTAACCCACAACTCAAAATTCTCCAACCAACCTTAACGGGACATATGAACATAACACAAGGCACAGATCACTCCTCGATGTTCCCCGCGTCCACCTCCCCTATGAAAAAACGCAATGCACATTAAAGGCCCAAAATTTGGGAAATTTTTTACCTATGATTAAAAGAAACCCCCTCTGTACATAACAAACTCTGCTAAAAACCACCTACACTGTACTTGCCCAAAACTAAATACCCATTACTTTTCATTACCTACAAAGTTATTAAATACTTTACACTGCCTCAAAAAAACATTATTCACTGTATTACTCCGCAGCCTCAAAACCCCTTCATAATTGCTCAAAAAAATAATTTATCAAACATAATCTAGTACAAATGTTGAAACTTATACCTCATAATGTATAAACCTGTTATATCTCATAATGTATAAACCGTTATATCTCATAATGTATAAACCTGTTATATCTCATAATGTATAAACCTTTTATATCTCAAATGTATAAACCTGTTATATCTCATAATGTATAAACCTGTTATATCTCATAATGTATAAATCTGTTATATCTCATAATGTATAAACCTGTTTTAAATTTAAAACAACCTAAATAAAGAAATCCATCCTGATGTAGCCTTTTGTTCCTTGTAACTAATAATGATCATATAAACTGTTATTGCAAAACAAATTATTGATTTAATTTGTTTAATATGATTTAATAATTTTATTATGTAGACATATAAAACTGTAAATGATCTAAAATTATAAAACATTATGTTTCAAAAATGTCATGTTCAAACTATTTCAAATTTCATAGCTTAAATACTCAACTATACTTATATTGTAAACTGTGTACTATAATTTTACCATTTAGTTTTAAGTTAATTTTAAGTCTGCCCACAATGCTCTGCATATTGGGGGGTTTTGCATTACACCTCTTGTAATCTCATAAACCAATTTTTAAAACTTTGTATCATGTCCCAATAAACTATTACTATAGTGGAACCTCTGGTCATGACCATAATTCGTTCTAAAATTCTGGTCGCGACCCAATTTGGGTTTTGACCCCAACCTAATTTTCCCATTGGATTGTATGTAAATACGATTAATCCATTCCCGACCCCTACGAACTGTATGAATTTTTTTTTTTTTTAAGATTTTTAAGCACAAAAATAATTAATTATACCATAGAATGCACAGTGTAATATAAACTAAATTAAAAAAAAATTGAATAACACTGAGAAAACCTTGAACAACAAAAAAAATAACATTGTATGAATCCGTTCAAGACCCCCTGAACCGTTTTTTGTGAACAATTTTTTTTTTTAAACCTTTGGGGGGCCCCAAAGGCCGAAACTCATTCTCAGGGTCGAAATTTTTTGGAAAAAAAAAAATTTTTTTTTTTTATGGAATGATAGAGAATGTTTTTTGGTCATAACGCCACCAAAAATTTTGAAATTGGATGGAAAACTAACAAAATTATGCTTCGCAAAGTTAGCTGTATCAATGACATTTCCGCATCG
>WNWK01050408.1:0-12847 GCA_009830355.1 Cherax destructor | reverse complement strand
GTTTATGTCTGCTTGGAGTCTTGCAGTGTCTTCAACAGTGGACACTGTCATACAGATTCGGGTGTCATCTGCAAAGGAAGACACGGCACTGTGGCTTATATCCCTGTCTATGTCCGATATGAGGATGAGGAACAGGATGGGAGCGAGTACTGTGCCTTGTGGAACAGAGCTTTTCACAGTAGCTGCCTCAGACTTTACTCTGTTGACTACTACTCTTTGTGTTCTACTTGTTAGGAAATTATAGATCCATCTACCAACTTTTCCTGTTATTCATTTATCACGCATTTTGTGTGCTATTACACCATGGTCACACTTGTCAAAGCTTTTGCAAAGTCTGTGTATATAACATCTGCATTCTGTTTGTCTTCTAGAGCATCCAGGACCTTGTCGTAGTGGTCCAGTAGTTGGGACAGACAGGAGCGGCCTGCTCTAAACCCATGCTGCCCTGGGTTGTGCAATTGATGGGTATCAAGATGAGTGGCGATCTTGCTTCTTAGAACCCTTTCAAAGATTTTTATGATATGGGACGTTAGCGCTATTGGTCTGTAGCTCTTTGCTATTGCTTTACTGCCCCCTTTGTGGAGTGGGGCTATGTCTGTTGTTTTTAGTAAGTGCGGGACGACCCCAGTGTCCATGCTCCCTCTCCATATGATGTTAAAAGCACGTGATAGGGGCTTCTTGCAGTTCTTGATGAACACGGAGTTCCACGAGTCTGCACCTGGAGCGGAGTGCATAGGCATGTCATTTATTGCCTTTTCGAAGTCATTTGGCGTCGGGGTGATGTCAGATAGGCATGCGTCTGTCAAGTTCTGTGGCACTCACATAAAAAAATCCTTTAGGTCTTCGATTTTCAGTCTGGTTAGCGGCTCGCTAAAAACTGAGTCATACTGGGACTTAAGTAACTCACTCATTTCCTTGCTGTCATCTGTGTAGGACCCATCCCGTTTAAGTAGGGGCCCAATACTGGTTGTTGTTCTCGACTTTGATTTGGCATAAGAAAAGAAATACTTTGGGTTTCTTTCAATTTCATTTATAGCTTTTTGTTCTTCCCGCGTTTCTTGATTCCTGTAAGATTCCTTTAGTTTTAATTCGATGTTTGCTATTTCTCTGACTAGTGTCTCCCTTCGTATTTCAGATATATTGGCCTCCTGTAGCCGCTCCGTTATTCTTTGCCTTCGCCTGTATAGGAAGTGCCTCTCTCTTTCTAGTTTGCATCTTCTCCTCCTTTTCCTTAAGGGAATTTGCCTTGAGCAAACCTCAAGTGCCACAGAGTTAATTTGTTCTAGACATAGGTTAGAATCCGTGATGCTTAGGCAATCTTCCCAGTTTATATCATTTAGGACTTGGTTTACTTGGTCCCACCTTATGTTTTTGTTATTGAAGTTGAATTTGGAGAAGGATCCCTCGCGGCTGATCACATTTTGTTTCCATGACCCAAGTTCTTGTATGGCATAAAATACTCGTGGGAACACACCAGCTAACCCCTTTACTGTGAACTTCTTTTGTACTTCCATTTTCCTCTTCCAAGTGCTGCTGCACTTCTATCTATTGTGCACCCCATAGTACAAGATAGAGTTAGAAGTGCATCAGCACTTGGAAGATGAAAATGGAAGTACAAAAGAAGTTCACAGTAAAGGGGTTTGCTGGTGTGTTCGTATGTGTGTGTTCACATTCTCTGTGTCTCTTGTGGCAGCTTAATTAAGAAATTATTAAACACAGTGAACAAGGTATATCGATGGTGATAATAATAATAATCACTCTGGAGTGCTTTAAATGTCAGCTACCAAACCTATACAAAATATGTATGATATTTAAAGTGCTCCAGAGCGAATATTAATTATATTTTATTAATTATATTTTATTATTATTATTATTATTATTATTATTATTATTATTATTATTATTACCCACAACATACCTTGTTCACTGAGTTGAATCATTTCTTAATTAAGCTGCCACGAGAGACACAGAATATAAACACAAATGAACACACCAGCTTTGGGGAATTGTGAGAGATTGTCTATCTGGGCCACCGCCACTTGCAACAAACAATCTCCCGGGGAGATGACCGACTAATATAATTTTACCGCAGTCACTCCCGCGAGGTGTGTGAGAAACTTTACCCACTCCTGGTCGCACCCGAGGGGATCCTTCGATATTCTCACACTCACCCCACTGCACTCTGGACCAGTGTAAATAAATTTGAAGAGATTATAATAATGATTAATTTTTTAGTGGACTGTATAGTTTAGATATAGGATATAGGACTGATTGAGGAGAAGGAGGAGAGAGTACAAGTAATTAATATTCACTCACCCCTTATCTGCGTCTTGGGTGTTCACTGGAGATCTTCATTATTCCCACCGCAGACACAATATCTCAACATACCTACTGGCCAGCTAGTACGAGGATAAAGTACATACTTACGGTGGGGAGGCCGCATTCTTGTTGGTGTGCTTTGATAGATCTCGTGATCTTGCACGGTCGATATAGTTCGTCCGTCAAGATCTTGATATGGGTTGTCCCGCCGAGTCAAGGAAGATTAATTTCCTTGAGCTCTTTTATGCCCACGGGACTGGGCGTTACTTAACATGTAGTTGGTCGGGGTAGCAATTCATATCCTCTCGCTATTTCCCCTTATTACAGTTTATACGTATAACTTTACACACTATGTATATCATGGCTTAATGCCCCACTAGTTTATACACATTCACCGTCTCGATACTTGTATTTCGAGTCGATGAGCGAAGATAAAGTTAATCATCCCCTCCATATCCAACATGGCAGTCTGGGGATGGTGTCCCTACACCAGACGCACCCGGTACATTCATTTCCAATTATTTACAAATCTGCTTCACTAGATTCAACATCTCACCGTATTCATTAGTACATTTCAGTCTCTTCTATTATGAAAACCACCCAGAATCAGGGTTTCCGACCGTATCTTGTCGTGTCACTGTATTACTAAAACCCGAATTAGGCCTAACTCTCGATACCCCATTAGACCGGGATCACACGTTATTTCACTAAATTGTCGCCCGAATATCGGAATTTCCTTACCGAATGTCCACGAATCACACACTTTGATATCACTCCATATTACGAAGTGAAGTAATTAAGTCCGGTCTGGCTGACGCAATCTCCAAATTCCCAAAGACTGGAGTTTAAGCCTCTCCACGCGTGACTGTCCTCACCACTTGAATCCGCGTCTCCCCTCCACTCACACCTCTGCCCACGCTTATCCGATGGTTCTATCTTCATACCCACATAAATGTTAAGCCACCAGCAGTATATTAAAGATATCTATTCATATTGAAAAGTTTATCAATTACAACTTTCGGAAAATACCAATATTTTCCACACTGCGGCCGGGCAGAGTTCGTTGTTAGACGATTCAAATCACATCATTTTGCAACAGAAGTTTCTAGCCTGCCCTGGACTGAACAGCTGTCTTCCTGGTAGGCTGGATCACACTTTCTGTCTCTGGTATCCCCTGGTCTGTGTCGTCTTCAACATCACTCGTGTCACTTTCCCTTAGGTTTTCATTCACAGTTGATAGAACTCCCTTTAATTCTAAGGGGATTAACTTATTAATGGTGCATAAACTCTCTTGGCCGCGACACAACACTTTGACATTCCTGACAACACCCTGAGCGTCTGGGTACAATGTTACTACCTTGCCCAGAGGCCACAACGTTCTTGGTTGTTCAGTAGCAGGATTAACACAATGTCACCTGGTTGAATATTTTGTTGATTCGCCGCTTCTGACGCACCATAAAAGTGTTCACGTAGTGTAAGAAGATACTCTTTGCGCCACACAGTAGACCAATGATTAATTACTTTATTCAACATCTTAAATTTATCACTTAACACTGTCACATTATTATAATCCTCATCAACTTCCGCAGGATTATCTCTATAGATAGGTGCAGCTTCTAGTTTCCGCCCACATATCAAGTGAGAAGGAGTCAGTACTTCTGCGTCGGGAGTATCAATTATGTACGAGAGAAGACGATTATTTATCCGATTCTCTGCCTCCACTAATACTGCCCGGAATTCCTCCAAGTTAATTCGTTTCCGGTGTAGTACTTTACGCAGACACCTCTTCACTATACCTATCAGTCTTTCATACAATCCCCCTTGCCAGGGGGCCCTGGGAGCAATAAACTTCCAGCCACACCCTCGCTGATTTAACAGAGACTGTACATCATTACTCTCATTTAATTCCTTCAAATGTTGCGCTCCCACTACAAAGTTAGTGACATTATCTGAAATCATTAGTCTCGGACAGGATCTCCTAGCTGCAAATTTATGAAACAGCAGTATGAACTGTTCTGCATTCAAATCCTGTGCCACTTCTAAGTGTACTGCCCTAGTAGCTGTACAAGTAAATAAATACACATACACCTTTAAAGGAACACCATCTGCAGTACCCCTGGGGTCACCCCTGTCTCTAATTCTTTTGCAGTTTTACCCTCTGAAACCCCCACCTCCTTACCTACTCCTACTACTATACTTCTCTCCTGCTAGTTTCTCAGTCTGCAAGACCTCGCATGCTTGTATCTTCTTTGTGCCTATCACCTGGGAAGATGAACCTGTCTCATAAGCCCAAGTCTCTTTGCATTCCTCCAGTGCTTACAATTCCCCAGTAGTTTTCCTTTTCGGCCTCAGTGCCTAGTTCCCACCCCCTTTCTAACTCTCACACGGAAATGGAGGTTCACCCCCCTTGTGTGGTCCCCTCTTCTCCTGTCCCCCCCCCCCTCGAGACTTCTTCCCCAGTTACTTTCCAACCTTCTTCCTCTCCTGCTCCTCCGCAGGACTCTTTTTGTTCCCGCCATTACATCTCTTCAGGTTCATGCTACCCTTTCTTCTCAGACCTCTTTGGTTCTCTCCATAGTCTTCCTGATCTGTACTTGCTCTACCTCACCTGTGTCTGAAGTCATAGTTAACCAGGGTGCCAGAAGTAAACAGGGTGCCAGAGGTAAACCAAGGTGCCTGAGGTACGGCCGTCCGTCATAGTAGGAGCTGCCAGAAGCACTGGATTTTTTCTCCAACACGCAAGTTATACTTTTTGTATCAAACTGATCATTATTACTCTGTTAATCATCTCCCAGTGGTCTGTCTCGCGTAACCCAAATAATCCCTACAGGATCCATTAGATAAGTGATACTGGATTTCGTTAGATCCAAGAAATAAGGGAACCAATGACCGGATTCAAAACTGGTATCCTCGTCCGGATTCAATAAGCGGACGGGGTTTTAGGTGGCCTTATCAAACACCCAAACAATAACAATAACTTAAAGCGGTAAGATTGTCCCAAACACTTACACATGCAAATAAAATAGAAGCTATTAGTAGAATATACAGTAAAACAACCAACAAAATCAATCATGAAAACCTGTGTATTATGCAACCAAACAAACAAACGTTCCACTGGATGGATTACATGCAACTTCTGTGGTAAATGGAGCCACGCCCCTTGTGCAGGCATTCAGGAATCAACTACACGAGATATTAAACCAGGGAAGTGTTTTTGGGTATGCCCAAATGAGACCGAACTGTGGAATAAAATCACATTGATGTTAAAAGGTAACATCAAATCGGCCTTCATAAAAAACATGACAGCTATCGCCTCTGGTACAGATGTTTCCCTAGTAGACAGTAACTGTAAGAATGGAGAAATAAATGATGGTGACCTGAAGGGGGACAGGTGTAGACAAGGACACACAAAAACCAATGTTACAAACTAGCAATACCACGGTAGATAGTAAACAGGGGATTGCCTTGGGAAATACTGAAGTTAAATTACCAGAAACGGATGAAGGCTCCAGTGTTAGCACTAGTGCTGAAGATAGAAACGAGACAGGAACACATGCACCAATAGGGAATACAATGGGGAACACAGTCACAAAAAACCAGGGCAAATGGAAACCAGGCCTATGTGAATATTATGCACTTGGTATCTGCAGGCATGGAATATCTGGGAAATCAGATGGGACATGCAATTAGAATCACCCCAGAAAATGCCATGCCCATATGAAAACAGGAAAATGCAACCTCCCATCCTGTAAGCTTTTCCACCCTGAAATGCGCCACTCATCAGTTCAGGAAAGACAGTGCTATAACTTATATTGCCAGGCATACCACCTAAAGGGTACAAGATGACACAGAACATCCAGATCATGGCAAAACCTGGGTAGCCACAGCCACTCCGGAGAGAGAGGCTTTTTAGTGCCAGGAAGGAAAAAAAGCTGGCAGGAAATGACAGAAATCGTACACCAACTGCAATCATTTCTGGAGTGGAATCACAGTCAATGGCCTCCACTCCAACACAACAGATATTAGTGCCAGGAAAAAAAGACCCCCCATACACCAATACCACCAATCCAACGACATTCATCTTTGCAAATATACAGGGTCTAAAGCCAGCAACAAACAACAAGATACCTTACATCCGTGGACTGCTTACAGAGTCAAATGCTATGTTTGCGGCTTTCACAGAGACCCACATAAGAGATCACTTGGACAATGAAATATGGATCCCGGGCTACAACCTATACAGATGTGACAGAGTGAACAGGCAAAAAGGGGGGTTGGTCTATATATCACTGAGTCACTTATATGTTCAGAACTACTAAATGCCTCAAATGATGTAGTTGAAGTATTAGCAATAAAGATCGAGAATCAAAACCTGGTCATCGTAGTTGTATACAAGCCTCCGGATGCAACGTCCCAACAATTCCAGGAACAGCTTCTGAAAACTGACCACTGTCTGAAAAATCTTCCAGCTCCTGCCCCCAACATCTTTCTCCTAGGGGATTTCAACCTAAGGCACCTAAAATGGAGGAATATTGCAAACAATGTGGTAGCAGAGATAACACCAGGAGGCAGCTCAGATGAAAACTCGCACACACATGAACTTTTAAATCTCTGCATCAAATTCACCTTAAACCAGCAAATAGTAGAGCCTACAAGATTAGAGAATACGCTGGACCTCATCTTCACCAACAATGATAATCTGATACGAAATGTCATCATATCAAAAACAATATACTCAGATCACAACATAATAGAGGGAGCTTCAGATCGACAAAATGTGGTCAGCCGCGAGTTAGCCTTCTCAAAATTCAACTTCAATAACAAAAACATAAGGTGGGACCAAGTAAACCAAGTCCTTAATGATATAAACTGGGAAGATAGCCTAAGCATCACGGATCCTAACCTATGTCTAGAACAAATTAACTCTGTGGCACTTGAGGTTTGCTCAAGGCAAATTCCCTTAAGGAAAAGAAGGAGAAGATGTAAACTAGAAAGAGAGAGACGCTCCCTATACAGGCGAAGGCAGAGAATAACGGAGCGACTACAAGAGGCCAATATATCTGAATTACGTAGGAAGACACTGGTCAGAGAAATAGCAAACATCGAATTAAAACTAAAGGAATCTTACAGGAATCAAGAAACGCGGGAAGAACTAAAAGCCATAGATGAAATTGAAAGAAACCCAAAGTATTTCTTTTCTTATGAAAATCAAAGTCGAGAACAACATCCAGTATTGGGCCCCTACTTAAACGGGATGGGTCCTATACAGATGACAGCAAGGAAATGAGTGAGTTACTTAAGACTCAGTTTTTAGCGAGCCGCTAACCAGACTGAAAGTCGAAGACCTAAATTAATTTTTTATGAGAGTGCCACAGAACTTGGCAGATGCATGCCTATCTGACATTACCCTGACGCCAAACGACTTTGAAAAGGCAATAAATGACATGCCCATGCACTCCGCTCCTGGCCCAGACTCATGGAACTCCGTGTTCATCAAGAACTGCTATCACGTGCTTTTAACATCCTATGGAGAGGGAGCATGGGCACTGGGGTCGTCCCGCAGTTACTAAAAACAACAGACATAGCCCCACTCCACACTCCACCAAGGGGGCAGTAAAGCAATAGCAAAGAACTACAGACCAATAGCGCTAACGTCCCATATCATCAAAATCTTTGAAAGGGTTCTAAGAAGCAAGATCGCCAATCGTCTAGATACACATCAATTACACAACCCTGGGCAACATGGGTTTAGAGCAGGTCGCTCTTGTCTGTCCCAACTATTGGACCACTACGACAAGGTTCTGGATGCTCTAGAAGACAAACAGAATGCAGATGTTATATACATAGACTTTGCAAAAGCCTTTGACATGTGTGACCATGGTGTAATAGCACACAAAATGCGTGATGAAGGAATAACAGGAAAAGTTGGTAGATGGATCTATAATTTCCTAACAAGTAGAACACAAAGAGTAGTAGTCAACAGAGTAAAGTCTGAGGCGGCTACTGTGAAAAGCTCTGTTCCACAAGGCACAGTACTCGTTCCCATCCTGTTCCTCATCCTCATATCGGACATAGACAGGGATATAAGCCACAATGCCGTGTCTTCCTTTGCAGATGACACCCGAATCTGTATGACAGTGTCCACCGTTGAAGACACTGCAAGACTCCAAGCAGACTTAAACCAAATCTTTAAATGGGGTGCAGAAAACAATATGAAGTTCAATGATGAGAAATTTCAATTACTCAGATATGGAAAACGTGAAGAAATTAAAATCTCATCGGAGTACAAAAGAAATTCCAACCACACAATAGAACGAAAAACTAATGACAAAGACCTGGGAGTGATCATGTCAAGGACCATAACACAGTAGCAATCGCATCTGCTAGAAAAATGACAGGATGGATAATGAGAACCTTCAAAACCAGGGATACCAAGCCCATGTTGACACTTTTCAGGTCGTTTGTTCTATCTAGGCTGGAATATTGCTGCACACTAACTGCACCTTTCAAGGAAGGTGAAATTGCTGACCTAGAAAATGTGCAGAGAACCTTCACGGCACGCATAACTGATATACCACCTCAACCTAAACCTGTACTCCCTAGAACGCAGGCGGGAGAGATACATTATTATATACATGTGGAAAATTCTCTAGGGATTAGTACCAAACTTGCACACGAGAGTCACTCCTTACGAAAGCAAAAGACTCGGAAGGCGATGTAACATCCCCCCAATGAAAAGCAGGAGTGCCACTAGCACGTTGAGAGAGAACACAATAAGTGTCAGGGGCCCAAGACTGTTCAACTGCCTCCCAGCATACATCAGGGGATTACCAAGAAACCCCTGGCTGTCTTCAAGCAGGCACTGGACAGGCACCTAAAGTCGGTACCTGACCAGCCAGGCTGTGGTTCGTACGTTGGACTGCGTGCGGCTAGCAGTAACAACCTGGTTGATCAGGCTCTGATCCAACATGAGGCCTGGTCACAGACCCCGCCGCAGGGGCCTGTTTGACCGTCGATTGTCCTGGAAACCTCATATTACCTCTCTGAAGACAACTTGTCATGGCCGGCTGAACCTCCTAAAAACCCTCGCACATCTTTCATGGGGGGCTGATCGTAGCACTCTCCTTCGCCTGCATTCAGGCCTAATTTTATCGAAACTCGATTATGGTGACCAGATATATTCGGCGGCCTTCCCTGCTACTCTTTCCAGCCTTAATCCCATCCATCACCAGGGATTGTGTTTATGCCTTGGTGCTTTTTGTTCTTCCCCGGTTGAGATCCTCTATGCAGAAGCGAACATTCCATCCTTATCCGATCATCATGATGCACATTGCCTTTGTTATTACATTCGCTCTCATGACCTCCCCAATCCTTCCATGCATAGGATTGTCACAGATGTTAGTAGACGCCCTTTATTTGTTCGTCGACCCTGTTTACTTCGTCCCTTTTCTCTTCGTCTACATTCGCTCTTGTCTTCCCTTCAGCTACCATCTTTCTATGTTCATGTGACATCTCCCTTTCCCCTACCCCCTTGGGAAGTTCCTGCTGTCCATGTCTGTTCTTTTCCTCTGCCTTGCACGAAAGCCCAACTACCTACGGCGGCTTCTCTCTTTTTCTAGACCACTTCCGTTCTCATTCCCATGCCATCGCAGTGAACACCGATGGTTCTAAGTCATCAGACGGCGTCGGATTTGCAGCAGTGTTTCCGGACAGCGTCGTGCGAGGGCATCTATTATCCTCGGCTAGCATATTTACAGCTGAATTGTATGCCATTCCTGTGGCACTTATCCATATTGCATCTATGCCTGTGTCACCGTTTGTGGTCGTTTTAGACTCCCTTAGTGCTTTACAAGCTATCCGAAAATTTGATACACCTCACCCCCTAGTTCTTCGTATTCAACTTTGGCTACGCCATATCTTTAGCAAACGCAAATATATTGTTTTTTGCTGGGTCTCTGGTCATGTTGATGTACAGGGCAATGAACAGGCATGACCTTCCAGTTTCATATAGAGGTGTTCCATTCACGGACTATTTTACAGTCATTGGTACCCACCTTCGCACCCGTTAGCAACAACGTTGGTCTGACCTGCTAAATAAAAACTTCATTCTATTAAACCAAGTATAGATTTCTGGCCTTCTTCTTGTCACCAATGTCGGGGTTGGGAAACTACACTCCTCCGTCTTCGCATCGGCCACACTCGTCTTACTCATGGGTATCTCATGGAGAGGCTCCCTATCCCTCTCTGTGAGCATTGTCAGGTTCCAGTATCTGTTTGCCTTATTCTGTTGGACTGCCCACTCTATCAACGAGCACATAGAATTTACCTCTAACGTCGTCTTCGCTCTGCTGCCCTTTCTTTACCTTCCCTTCTTGCTGATGGGCCCTCTTTTAATCCTGACTCTCTCTTTGACTTTTTTACAGCAACTGACTTACTACACAAACTCTGAAGATTATACCTCTATCACTCCCCTCAGTCCCTTCTACCTCAATATCTTGCTACACTCTATCCCTGCACTATCCACTGTCCTGCTGCACTCCATACCCTACTAATCGTCCCTCCCCCTCTTACAACCCATTCTCCCTGCATCCTGCCCTAACCTGCTGCGCTGTATGACCTCTGTGGTTTAGCGCTTCTTTGATCATAATAATAATTCCAGTTTCATATAGAGGTGTTCCATTTACGGACTATTTTGCTGTCATTGCTACCCACTTTCACACCCGTTGGCAGCAACGTTGGTCTGACCTGCTGCATAACAAACTTCCTTCTATTAAACCGAGTAAAGGTTTCTGGCCGCCTCTTGTCACCAATGTCGAGGGTGGGAGACTACTCTCTCCCGTCTTCGCATTGGCCACACTCGTCTTACTCACGGGTATCTCATGGAGAGGCTCCCTGTCCCTCTCTGTGAGCATTGTCAGGTTCCAGTATCTGTTCCAGTATCTGTTGGACTATACACTCTATGAACGAGCACGCAGAATTGACCTCCAACGTCATCTTCACTCTGCTGCACTTACTTTACCTTCCCTTCTTGCTGATGGGCCTTCCTTCAATCCTGACTCTCTCATTGACTTTTGACAGCAACTGACTTACTACACAAACTCTAAAGATTATACCTCTAGCACTCTCCTCAGTCCCTTCTACCTCAATATCTTGCTACCCTCTATCCCTGCACTATCCACTGTCTTGCTGCACTCCATACCCTACTAATCATCCCTCTCCCTCTTGCAACCCATTCTCCCTGCATCCTACCCTAACCTGCTGCGCTGTATGACCCCTGTGGTTTAGCGCTTCTTTTTTATTATAATGATAATAATTGACAGCAACTGATTTACTACACAAACTCTGATGATTTTGCCTTTAGCTCTCCCCTCAGTCCCTGCTACCTCAGTCTCTACTACTCTATCCCTGCACTATCCACTACCCTGCTGTGCTCCATACCCTCTAATCATCCCTCTCCTTCTTACTACCCATTATCCCTGCATCCTACCCTGCCCGCTGCGCTGTATGACCCTTGTAGTTTAGCGCTTTTTTGATTATAATAAATAATAATAATAATACTAGTTTTTATAATTGGAATAATACCAAAAATATATGAAAGAGAAAATTACAAAAACAGAATAAATGTTGCAGCTGTGGCAGCATCTTTCATTGTTGTCAAATGCTCCATGACCATCTTGGCACTTGCATAATTCCGCAAGTGCTGGACAGATTTTGTTGATTTTGATCTCATTACCTATACAAAAATATAAAATATATATATTTTTAAATCTTTACACAGAAGGGGCATTTATTTTCAGGGCCTTTGACAGTTTTAGGGTTAAAGCACGCAAAATTCTTTTCAGCTCTGTCTAATTTAGTAAGTCACAAGAGAATTATTCATGAAGGTTGAAAGTCATGTCTGTTTTCATTTCCATGAAGTTTTTCACAAAAATGTAATTTATTTAAGCACTTAGAAGTCATATGAGAGAGAATGGGGTTCTGGTGGTCTGGTGGCTAAAGCTCTCGCTTCACACGGCGAGGGCCTGGGTTCGATTCCCAGCCAGGGCAGAAACATTGGGCGTGTTTCTTTACACCTGTTGTCTATGTTCCCCATCAGTAAAATGGGTACCTGGGTGTTAGTCGACTGGTGGAGTCGCATCCTAGGACACTGACCTAATCTGCCCGAAATGCCCAGCATAACAAGGACTTTCTATATAGTAGTATGTCACTGATGTCAGCTAGGCCTGTATACCATGTACATGTACTTGTAGTAAATAAAGATATTATTATTATTATTATAAATCTTCCCAACTTATACTGTGATTAGATGTTACCATATGTAATCCGGAAAGTTACGTATGGTATGGTACATATTTACACTAATCTTAATATCAGTAAATATGAGCAGTCATGCAAGTACATCTTTTTATTGTAGTTATTTAGGATGGCTGGATCAATGTTGTGGAGGACGATTCAATTCCTGCTTGTTGACTGCCTAGTGCGGTCACAGCAGCTCTGACTCTCGGTATTCAGTCTCCCTGCAATCCCC
>WNWK01050407.1:0-12847 GCA_009830355.1 Cherax destructor | reverse complement strand
TTTTCAAGTTTATATTATCATGTTCTTCTTGCATTCCAGGGAATACAAATAAAGGGGCCCCTTTAAACGCCCCTAATTTGGTGCCTTATCATACTTATGTGTGACGTAAAAGTTTTTTGTACACTGCAGTTGTGTCACGTATTCCAGCCTAGAAGAAAAAGGGATTTAAAGTCAATGGGCTTACCCCTAGTTTTAAAGGGTTTTTCATTATCCATCCTATCTTTTTCCAGCAGAGGGGTGATATTTTGTTGTCTTTGAAGGTGAGATTCGCATTTCCCCCCAGGTCCTTCACATTACTTTTTTTGTCTGTTGTACGGTTAGAATTTGTCGTATACCTATTCTTTTAAATTTTCCCTCAAGTTTTCCATATCTGGGGGGAAGTTTTTTTTATTGAACTTCATATTTTTTTGGTTGCCCATTTCATTCATTCAGAACTCCGGAAGGACCCACTGGGGGCAGGGAAAGTGGGGACAGACGAAAATAGCCGGTGAGAGGAAGGTCTGCAGTCAAAGAAGAGTCAGGACAAAACCCCAACCGTTTGGGGGGTAAACCCCAGTAATTTAGTGGCCCATTTGAAGATTTTTTTTTCCCCGCGGTTTTGCGGTGTCTTCGAGGGAGTTCATGTCATGACAACCCGGGTGTCATCCGAAAAGGAAGACACGTACTATCTTACATCTATGTCAGATATGAGGATGGGGAATAGAATTGGAGCGAGTACTTGCCGGGGAACAGAGTTTTTCCCGTAGCTGCCTCATACTTTAATGTTTTATTACTCATTGTGTTCTATTTGTCAGAAAATTATAGATCCATCTCCCAAATTTTCCTGTTATTCCTTTATCACGCATTTTATGGGCTATTCCACCATGGTCACACTTGTCGAAAGGTTTTGCAAAGTCTGTATACTACATCTGTATTTTTATCCTCTACGGCATCCAGGACCTTGTCACAGTACTCACCTAGTTGTACTCACCTAGTTGTGGTTGCAGGGGTCGAGACATAGCTCCTGGCCCCGCCTCTTCACTGGCCGCTACTGGGTCACTCTCCCTGCGCCATGAGCTTTATCATACCTCTTCTTAAAGCTGTGTATGGAACCTGCCTCCACTACATCGCTTCCCAAGCTATTCCACTTCACGACTACTCTGTGACTGAAGAAATACTTCCTAACATCCCTGTGATTCATCTGAGTCTTCAACTTCCAACTGTGTCCCCTTGTTGCTGTGTCCCATCTTTGGAACATTCTGTCTCTGTCAACCTTGTCAATTCCTCTCAGTATTTTATATGTCGTTATCATGTCCCCCTATCTCTCCTGTCCTCCAGTGTCGTCAGGTCGATTTCCCTTAACCTCTCCTCGTAGGACATACCCCTTAGCTCCTGGACTAGTCTTGTTGCAAACCTTTGCACTTTCTCTAGCTTCTTTACGTGCTTGGATAAATGTGGGTTCCAAACTGGTGCTGCATACTCCAGTATGGGCCTAACGTACACAGTGTACAGGGTCCTGAACGATTCTTTATTAAGATGTCGGAATGCTGTTCTTAGGTTTGCTAGGCGTCCGTATGCTGCAGCTGTTATTTGGTTGATGTGCGCCTCAGGAGATGTGCCTGGTGTTATACTCACCCCAAGATCTTTTTCCTTGATTTAGGTTTGTAGTCTCTGGCCCCCTAGACTGTACTCCGTCTGCGGTCTTCTTTGCCCTTCCCCAATCTTCATGACTTTGCACTTGGTTGGGTTGAACTCCAGGAGCCAATTGCTGGACCAGGCTTGCAGCCTGTCCAGATCCCTTTGTAGTTCTGCCTGGTCCTCTTCCGATTGAATTCTTCTCATCAACTTCACATCATCTGCAAACAGGGACACTTCGGAGTCTATTCCTTCCGTCATGTCGTTCACAAATACCAGAAACAGCACCGGTCCTAGGACTGACCCCTGTGGAACCCCACTCGTCACCGGCGCCCACTCTGACACCTCGCCACGGACCATGACTCGCTGCTGTCTTCCTGACAGGTATTCCCTGATCCATTGTAGTGCCTTCCCTGTTATCCCTGCCTGGTCCTCCAGCTTCTGCACTAATCTCTTGTGTGGGACTGTGTCAAACGCCTTCTTACAGTCCAAGAATATGCAATCTACCCACCCCTCTCTCTCTTGTCTTACTGCTGTCACCCTGTCATAGAACTCCAGTAGGTTTGTGACACAGGATTTCCCATCCCTGAAACCGTGTTGGCCGTCGTTGATAAGGTCATTCCTTTCTAGGTGCTCCACCACTCTTCTCCTGATAATCTTCTCCATGACCTTGCATACTATACATGTCAGTGACACTGGTCTGTAGTTTAGTGCTACGTTTCTGTCTCCTTTTTTAAAAATTGGAACTACATTTGCTGTCTTCCATACCTCTGGTAGTTGCCCTGTTTCGATAGACGTGTTAAAGATTGTTGTTAGGGGTACACATAGCTCCTCTGCTCCCTCTCTTAGGACCCATGGAGAAATGTTGTCCGGCCCCATCGCCTTTGAGGTATCTAGCTCGCTTAGTAGCCTCTTCACTTCCTCCTCAGTTGTGTGTATCGTGTCCAGCACCTGATGGTGTACCCTACCTCTCCTCCTTTCTGGAGGCCCTTCTATTTCCTCTGTGAACACCTCTTTGAATCTCATGTTGAGCTCCTCACACACTTCGTGGTCATTTCTTGTCACCTCCCCTCCTTCCTTCCTCAGCCTGATCACCTGGTCCTTGACTGTTGTTCTCCTCCTGATGGGCTGTACAACAGCTTTGGGTCAGATTTTGCTTTCGCTGCTATGTCATTTTCGTATTGTCTTTGGGCTTCCCTTCTTACCTGTGCATATTCATTTCTGGCTCTACGACTGCTCTCCTTATTCTCCTGGGTCCTTTGCCTTCTATACTTCTTCCATTCCCTGAGTGGTCCAGTAGCTGGGACAGGCAGGAGCGACCTGCTCTAAATCCGTGTTGCCCTGGGTTGTGTAATTGATAAGTATCTAGGTGGTTGGCGATCTTGCTTAGAACCCTTTCAAAATGTTTTACATGGGATGTTAGTGCTATCGGTCTGTAGTTCTTTGCAATTGCTTTTCTGCCGCCTTTGTGGAGTGGGGCTATGTCTGTTTTTAGTGAGTGTGGGATGACCCCTGTGTCCATGCTTCCTCTCCACAGAATGCTGAAGGCACGCGACAGGGGCTTCTTGCAGTCTTGACGAACACGGAGTTCCATGAGTCTGGGCCTGGGGCAGAGTGCATGGGCATGTCATTTATTGCCTTTTTGAAGTCTTGTGGTGTTAGGATAATATCTGAGATTTTTGAGTTGGCCAAATTTTGGGTCTTGTTCATTAAGAATTCATTTGGTTTATCGACCCTTAGTCTGGGCAGCTGCTCACTGAACACTGAGTCGTATTGGTACTTTAACATCTCATTCATTTCTTTGCTGGCATCTGTGTATGTCCCATCTCGCCTAAGCAGGGGCCCAATACTGGATGTTTTTGCCTTAGATTTGGCCTAAGAGAAGGTTTTTTTTTTTTTTTTTTTTTTTTTTTTCAATTTGTTTTATGGCTTTTAGTTCTTCCTGTAATTCTTTGTCTCCTGCAAGATTCCTTCAGCCTAAGTTCGATATTTGCAATTTCATTGACCAGTGTCTCCCTTCGTATTTCAGATACATTGGCCCCTCTCAGCAGCTCTGTGACTCTTCGCCTTCGTCTGTATAGGAAGCATCTCTCTCTTTCTAGTTTACATCTTCTCTTTATTTTTCTTACTGCAATGTGCCTTGAGCAGACCTCCATCTCGCTATTTTCCCCATATTATAGTTTATATGTATAACTTTACACACACTGTATATCCTGGCTTAATGCCCCACTAGTTTGTACACATTCACCGTCTCGATACTTATATTTCGAGTCGATGAACGGAGATAGAATTTGTTCATCTTCTCCATATTCAAGATGGCGGTCTGGGTATAACGTACCCATGCCAGACCTGCCCAGTACAATCACTCCCAATTATTTACAACTGTTTCACTATATTCACAATTTCACAATATTCATTGAGTATATTTCAGTCTCTTCTAATACGGAAACCACCCGGAATCAGGGTTTACGCCTGTATCCCATCGTATGGTCGCGTCACTGGAGTTCAAATTAAGCTTACACCGGCGCCCCTCGCCGTAGGTGAGGGAGTCACTTCGTTTGTTGGTGTTCTTCCGCGGTCTTGCTCGACAGTGATTATACTCCCGGCAAGCCGATGATGGTAGAGTAGGGGTCCTGATATAGAAGTATTGACTTCTTGACACCTCTACAATTCTCAGGACAGAATCGGGAGGTCAACATGTGGTTCCTAGGGGAATGTTGTTGAGAATCACTACACACATTCTCTCTCGTGACATTAACATTACCAAATCCTCTTTAATTCACACGACGATTTAATATCTCACTAGTTTCCACTCTTTGTTGTTCACTTCTTTCAATTTCGACGTTGATGGTTCGAGATGAAGTTAGTGCATCTTCTCCACATCAACTATGGCGGTCGGGGTATGGCGTACCCACGCCAGACCCGCTCGGTACATTCACTCCAAATTATTTACAATTCTGTTTCACTCTATTCACCCTTTCACAATATTCATCGAACATATTTCAGTCTCTTCTAATACGAAAACCACCCGGAATCCGGGTTTACGACTGTATACCGTCGTATGGTCGCTTCACTGGAGTTCAAATTAGGCCTACACCGTCGCCCTCGTTGACAACATTCACTATATTTCGCCAATTACTACCCTATTACTGGGCCTCCTGGACCGATTGTCCCACTTTATACACGTCGCACTCTTTGATATCACTCCATATTACGAAGTGAAGTAATTAAGTCTGGTTTGGCTGTCGCAACTGCCAAATTCCACAAGCCATCACCGCCTGAAATCTGGTGGGTAGGCCGTCTCTCCTTCGACTCACTCTCTCTCTCTGCCCAGCCTCCTTGCACCGCGTCCTGCCCCGCTAGTGCGATGGTTCTATATTCATACCCACATAAACGTTAAGCTATCAGCAGCACTTTAAAGATATCTATTCATATTGGAAAGTTTATCAATTACAACTTTCGGAAAATACCAATATTTTCCACACAAGTTAAGTAAGAAAGTTTATTCAGTCACAGGTACACTTAAATAGTTACATAAATTATCATACACAGCAGTATATGTGTAGATTACCTAAGATAACCAAAAACAGTAAAGAAAAATAGCTGCAGCTTACCAGCAGCCTGGCTTTTAATCAGTTAATGAATGAGACACTTGTGGAACATTTTAGTATATTGCTGAAACGTTTTGCTAGCCAGTGACCCCCTCAGTTCAATATAGAGTTTGAGGTGATCATAATATAATATATAATAATCAAGGGGGAAGCGCTAAACCCGTAGTATTATACAGCGCCTGTGGGGGGATGTGGAAGGTATTCAGGTTTAATTCAGGGAACTGGAGCACATTATTATTATAATCAAAAGAAGCGCTAAACCACAAGGGTTATACAGCGCGGCAACTGGAGCACAGATCCAATTTCCTAGATGAAGAGCCCCTCACCAGCATCATGGAACCTTCCTTGAGGTGTTACGGTTGATGTTTGGTTATGGCTAATAGTGAATCGAGGGGCTTCTCTTTGTACTTAGCGAGAGGTTATTACCTGGAGAGGGTTTCGCGGGTCAACGCCCTCGCGGCCCAGTCAATGACCAGGCCTCACGAAAGCCGACATACGAACTACAGCCCCGCTGGTCAGGTACTGATTTTAGATGTCTGTCCAGCGCCTTCTCCAACATTACGTGGGTTGTACAATGGATAGTTATATTTTGGGCCAAAGAAGAAAGCGCTCACTTTTGGCACCATAAAAACAAAAAATCTCAACCCTAACTGAACCTCTTTCATGTTAAATTCTTGTGTTTCTTTATATATGGTTGCCAATTTTTTTTCCACCTAGGTCCAAAATATAACTGTTTCCATTGCACATCCCACCTAATGTTGGAGAATTTACATTAATAAGTGGGTCCTCAACTTTTACATTTGCATAGACTAAGCGTACAAACTAGGAATATAAAACACAAGCAACAGAGTGAGTTTTATTATTAGACAAAGTTTCGCCATAAAGTGGTGATACTTTGTCAGGAAACAATGGTCTCCTGACACGGGTCTTGATCAGAGTGCCAGCACATACAGGAGAATGAAACAATTTATCATGCCTGAGGCTCAGTGGCGTGCTCGGCGCTAGGAAGAAACACTAACCAGGCTACCTTACGTTCAAGGCATCTGTAGCTACGTGGTTTAAGGCGTATGCATGTAAAATGTAACTGTTACATTATTATAACTAGTAGGTGAACAGGAGTACCTGTAAGGAAACATGCCTGTTTCCACCAGTCTAGGGATCAAACCCCCTATCTCCCAGTGTCTGAGCTGAAGCCAATACCAGTTGTGTTACAAGCACCACGAAAGTTACCAGATTACTATCAAGGTCGGATCTTGGATTGTGCTTAAACAGCACAACTAAATTATTATGATTAAGGGAAAGCGCTAAACCCGTAGAGGTTATATAGCACCTAGGGATTAGGAGATTCTCTAGATTCAAGGAAGAGGAGTAACACACCAGTTACGTAATTGACCATCAAACTGGTAGTGGATATTTTCAGGATTCTCTCTTGTATGTGTAATTAATTATTATATATTTCTCTCATATTTTTACGTGCAGCTTAAAAGCCTTGGTTCTAAGTCTTGTGCTTATACTTCGCCCGTGTGAATACTATGACCAACAGGAAGGTAAGATCGGTACATTAGGGAATATTTAAATACACACAAAAGTACATGTTTATTTTCCACAAAATACATAGCGTGAGCAGGACCGTGGATATGGTGTGGGTGACAGAGGTAAGGATAGGTGTGGGTGACGGAGGTAAGGATAGATGTGGGTGACAGAGGTAAGGACAGGTGTGGGTGACGGAGGTAAGGATAGGTGTGGGTGACGGAGGTAAGGATAGGTGTGAGTGACGGAGGTAAGGATAGGTGTGAGTGACGGAGGTAAGGATAGGTGTGGGTGACGGAGGTAAGGATAGGTGTGGGTGACGGAGGTAAGGATAGGTGTGGGTGACGGAGGCTATAGGTGGGAAAGTTGCATCTGACAACCAATAATTATATCCACCCACACCAGTGTCTTGCAGCTCTGCGCGGGGGACAAGCATTAATCTCGTATATGGAGGCTAAATTATATACGTAATTATCTCGTACTGTAAAATGAAGGTATGACTAAAGCAAATGGTCTGCCAGTTTATAAAGACAGAACTTTAAACTCAATATACAAAATATATTAAGAGGATCCTATATGGTTGAAACGCGCAGGGCTGCAGGCCTATTCGAACCTGCCAGCACTTAAATGCACAACAAAGGTTCAAACATTCCTGGATACCCTTTTTTTTTTCATACACTCCCCAACCTCACGTGAGATAATTACCTTAAAAATATCTTTTTATATCAAGATTACAAATATAAGATTCGGTATGTACAAACATTCAAGTGAGGTTTCAGAGTGTAACAGGTGAAGAAAAGAGGTTCTTTGCTCAACCATTATTGGGTATCATCCTTTGAGAAACTGTCATGAAAACTGTTCTCTACCATTCATATCGTAAGAGGTACTTAATATTATGTACTTATCACAAAAGGGCACTCGTTCGTCATCGTAGAACACTACAATAGCCTGAACTAGACAATGGACATGTCTATGTGAGGTAAATTCTAAGATCCTATTCCCTACTTGAGAATATTTCTGAATCCCTTCCAATCTTAGCACAATTATGAGTGAACTATACAACAAGAGGAAAATTAACAGGGACATAACTAACCCAAAAATAACAATATCATTTATCTTCCAAGGTTTAACCATACAAAATCAGATGGAAAATTCACAGCGGTTGAGGTGATTCGTTAGGCTAATAAACAAATGAATAACATCATTTATATTATTTTCGAACAAATGAATGATGCACTGTACAATTAATATTTCAGTATTTAACCCAGCAACTGGCTGGTGTTAAATCGCCCATATCAAACCCAGACGCTTGTAGACTTAGGTAGCTGTTAGCGTATAACTACAAGCCTAACACTTCTACGTAGCAAAGGTTATTGGTGTGTAGAATTTGTTGTAAGTGCCCCAACCCTTGGCGGCGAGGTTGAAGCTGAGGGAACGACGTTTATCTGACTTATCCTCAGACGAGAGCTCCAAGAGTGAGTGGTGAGGCACTGCGGACGTGAGAATAAGAAATTACAAATTTGAGAATTTTTTTTTTTTACAATACTGTATTCTTATGAAGTCTTTATTGTACCTCAGCTAATTTCAAAGCCCATTCTTATCTACGAACCACAAAAGTCTACTAACACTGCTAAGTGAACAGGCAAAATCAGGTGTAAGGAGACATGCCCATTTATCTCGCCCTGAGTGGAAATTAAACACAAGTACCTTCGATTGCATATGGCTCATTTAGTGACTCAGTCGGTAGCGGCCTCAATTCACATTGAGGGATCTGGAAAGTTTGGACATGTTTCCTTACACCTGTGGACATGTTTCCTTACACCTGCCCATGTTCGCCCTAGCAGTAAGCAGGTACTTACAGCACTAAGTAGGTACCTGTGTCATTGACTGGTGTGAGTCGCATTTTGGGGAAGAGGATTAAAGAATCCCAATGAAAATGAACCAGTCTAATGACATGGCTTTAATGAGTTATCTCGAGTTACTAACCTTCCGTGCTAATTATCTTAATCATACGTAGGGCCTGGCACTGAAATGAGCTGAAGTATAATGATATTTTTTTTTTTACACATTTAAATATAACTGATATTAATAAATTCCTACAAAAATAAAAAATAAAACTTTTATAGAGTTAAGCGAAATGAAACTTGCGAGAGGCAAATAGACTTGCTTGCTGAAGGCTCGCCGGTGGCAAATAGACAAAAGGCAGTTGACGTTTAACTTTGTTGATGTTATTTTTTTTTCTCAAAGTATTCATGTAAGGAATATACAGGGTCCACAAAAACACTAACTGATTTCAACCAGGTATAACATGTAACTTTATTGTAATAATCTTTCACAGTTTGAAGCTTCAGATGCAGGATTTCATTCAGTTTCATGTGGTATAGGGTAGCATTAACTCAATGTGCGTCCCTCTGGTTGCTCGGCAAACATCGATGTGATAGTCCAGTTCGGTCTAGACGCTCTGCAGCATATCTGGTGTTATCGTGGGAACTGCTTCAGTGATCGAAATTTTCAGCTCCAACAGGGTTGCAGGTAGTGTTGGTACGTAAATTGTGCTCTTCACGTACCCCCAAAGAAAGAAGTCACAAACAGTTAGGTCCGGTGACCTCGGAAGCCACTTGCCACGTTTTAAATATGGGTACTCCCACTCATTTTGACCCTTGCATTCAAACAAAGACACTCTTGCATAGATCTCTCAACTTGCTCCTCTTCAACTATACTCGACTTTACCTGGTCTGTGCTCCCAGATTTACATGACAGTGATCGTTTTCCTATCCTCCTTGCTTCCCATTCGTATTCTCGCCCTCCTCGTAGCCCACGTGACAGTCTGAACGGACGAACTCTGCCCTTTGTTCTCCCCTAATGAGCTGTTACAACTATTTTTGTCCTCGGTTTTAACTACTGCTTCAAATACAATCCCTCAAACCTCGAGTAGGCAGTCTCAGAAATGCGTGCCTTGGTAGTTTCCAACTTGTGCTCGTAAAGTACGTTTGAAACGTGCTGCATGGTGCCCATGTTACAGTAGGACCACAGAGCGGCTCCTTGATTTTAAGCGGGTGTGGGCGGTTGCCCATATTGAAATCCGTGAATCAAAACGCACTTGTTAGCGGTATTATGTTTCTACCGCCACTTCTGCTTCCTCTATGAGTGCCGTTTGGAAAAAAGTACGGAAATTGAGTGGCAGGTACTCTCCAGCCCCTGCCCCAGCTCCTACTTTTTGAGTTGCCAGTGTCAGCACTGCAAATCCTATTGAAGTTGCCACAGCAACTGGAAATCATCTTGTCTGTATCTTTCAGTGGCTCCATCTCTGTCCCTCGTTTCTTTCCTCCAAGTTTGCCAGTTGGGGGTTCTTCCCCATCCATGGAAAACTGCCGTTCTGTCTTTTCCTAAAGTGGGTACTTCAGGCCATGATACCTCCCACTATCGACCCACTGCTCTTACTAGTGTAGTTTGCAAGTTGACGGAAAGTTTAGCAAATAAACGTTTAAGTGTGGTATTTAGAGAGACTACTTTTTCCACCCGTCAATTTGGCTTTCATAAGAGCCGCTCCACTATCAACACCTTACTCCGTTTAGATACCTATGTTCGTAATGCCTTTGGTAGTAACCACTATTATCGCAGTCTTTTTATCTTGAAAAAGCATACGACACTGCTTGGAGATATAACATCTCAGCCCAAACTCATTCCATAGGCCTCTGACACTCTTCCTTTAAAATTTCTTTTCCAAGACATTTCCATGTCTTGGAAAAGACATGGAAATGTCTTGGGTTGATAATCTGCATTCGCGATTATATCCAGGGTGAAAGTGTCCCTCAGACATGTGTCCTTAGCACCACTCTTTCTACTAGTTATTAATGATAAAGCCTTTGTCCATCTAATATTTGGTCATCACTATGTTGATGACTTTGCTATAGCTTGTGCATGCACTAACTGCCACCTAGTAACAGCCTCTCCATAACGCAATCGACAGTGTTTCCCATTGGACTACTACTCATGGGTTTTAAATTTTCAGGTACAAAACGCACCAGATTACTTTTACTAGACGTTCGGTTGTCTCTAATACTCCGTTATACGTGTATGGTTCCCGGATCCCTGATGTGATACGGTCAGATTTCTTTATCTTCTTTTTGATCGCCAGTTGTCCTGGAAACCTCGCATTACTTTCCTGAGAGCAACTTGCCATAGCCGGCTCAACCTCCTTAGAATCCTCGCTCATTTTTCTTGGTGGGCGTATCGTAGAACTCTCCGACTTCATTCAACCCTAATCTTATCGAAACTAGATTATGGTTACTAGATATATTCTGCAGACTCTCCCGCAACTCTTTCTAAACTTGAGCTCATTCATCATCAGGGATTACGTTTATGTCAAATAAATCCGACTCAAGGTGCTTTTTGTTCCCTGTCGAGAGCCTATATGAAGAGGCGAATGTTCCATCCTTAAACAATTGGCATGATGCCCACTGCCAGGGGGTGGATCTACTAAGAAATTCACAAAGCTTAAGCTTTAGTCCACATTGCTTAAAAAAATTTGCTCTACTGTACAAGAAGAGGTTTTTAAAAAGTAATAATATTAATAGTGTAATTCAATACAAAATAATAGTCAAAATAAAAATTAAAAGGTTACTAAAGTATCGTGTAGGCTAGCCATTGCTTTTTGCGAAGGGAATCCATAATAGTTAAAGCTTCAGAGCCCCAAAAATGTAGGTCCCCCATTGCCCACTGCCTCCAATATTTTGTCCACTCGTGACTGTCACGATCCTTCTACATACAGGATGGTAACAGACGTTAGTAGAAGTCCTTTATTTGTTCATCACCCGTTAACTCCGTCCCTTTTTCTCTTCATCTTTTTCGCTTTTGGCTTCTCTTCAATTGCCCTTATATGTTCATCTAGCACCTAACTTTTCTCTTCCCCCTTCCGAGGATCTGACAGTTGGAGTCTGTTCTTCCCCACTGCCGTGCGTGAAAGATCAAGTACCTACAGTTGCTTCTCGCTCCCCTTTTCTTCATTTACAGTCTCATTCTTAGGCCGTTGCAATTTACACTGATGGTTCAATTTACACTGATGGCGTTCGGTTTGTAGCAAGTGTTCCCGGACAATGTTGTGCGAGGTCATTTATTAGACTCGGCTAGTATTTTCACAGCTAAACTGTATGCAATTCTCATAGTAATTATACATATTGCGTCCAGGCCTACCTCAAGATTCGTGGTAGTTCCAGACTCTTTTTAGTGCTTTGCAGGTTATCAACAAAATTTAATTCGCCTCATCTAGTTCTTCATATACAACTTCGGTTATGCCGCATTTCTAGCAAAAACAAAGAAATTGTTCTCTTCTATCAAGCTGTGTTATTATTATTATAATCAAATAGAAGCACTAAACCACAGGGGTTATACAGCGCTGCAGGTTATTGTAGGATGCAGGGAGAGTGGGTTGTAAGAGGGAGATGGACGATTAGTAGGTTATGGAGTGCAAGATGACGGTGGATAGTGCAGGGGTGGAGGGCAGCAAGAGATCGAGGTAGAAGGGACTGAGGGAGGTGCTAGAGGTATAATCTTCAGAGTTTGTGTAGTAAGTCAGTTTCTGTCAAAAAGTCAATGAGAGAGTCAGGATTAAAGGAGGGTCCATCTGCAAGAAGGGAAGGTAAAGAAAGGGCCGTAGAGTGAAGACGTCGTTGGAGGTAAATTCTGCGTGCTCGTTGATAGTGGGGGCAGTCCAACAGAATATGTCGAACAGACACTGGAACCTGACAATGCTCACAGAGAGGGGCAGGGAGCCTCTCCATGAGATACCCGTGAGTAAGACGAGTGTGGCCGATGCTAAGACGGGAGAGTGTAGTCTCCCAACCTCGACATTGGTGACAAGAAGAAGGCCAGAAACCTATAACCGGTTTAATAGAATGAAGTTTGTTATTCATCAGGTCAGACCAGCGTTGTTGCCAACGGGTGCGAAGGTGGGTACCAATGACCGCAAAATAGTCCGTGAAAGGAACACCTCTATATGAAACTGGAAGGTCATGTACTGCTGACCGCGCAGCAGTGTCTGCCTGTTCATTGCCCTGTACGTCAACATGACTAGGGACCCAACAAAAGACAAA
>WNWK01050406.1:10000-12847 GCA_009830355.1 Cherax destructor | reverse complement strand
TTGCCAAATGCAGATATTTTTCAATCTTTGTTTCTAAGACATTATCTACACTTGGAGTAGAACTTGCAATAGGGGTTCATATCTAAAGATACAGTATAAGGAATAACCTATATGTATGTCTTTTTGTCTGTTATAATCTACTACACTAATTCATTAAAGAAAGTTTTAATGATCACTATTATTATCCCTCAAACTCTCTATAAAATGTATGCTCAATTTCAAGTCTAAAATTTAAAAGTACCAAATTAAGTTGTTTAAAGACTTTGGGTGTAACAATGTCTTACAAATTTTCCCAGTCCCATAGAAGTTCACTGCACTCCCTATCAGGTTTGGGGTCTGTAATTACATCTAAGATTATTTTTCAGGCCCCTCTAACGCTATCCACACAGATTCAGTGGCTGATGCTACTCCACCCCCCCGTGTTGACCCTATCAGTGTGGAATGGTTTATAGCCTAGTATGGGCATTCAGAAAGCATTCTCTATCTTTCGATTGAACCATCCTGATATAGCAAAAAATTATGCTTCCTGGATTTGAATTAATCTTAGCTCATCTATTTATTTTCCTCCTACTATTAGTATGTAAACCTTAAAGGAGCAGTCTCTTGCTGCCCTCTGCTGTCCCCCTTTTGTTTGCTGACCAGTTCCATCATCTTTATTTAACTTTATGATGAATAATGCTTTTAAACATTTACTGTTTTAAACCCCTAGTGCTGCAACTTGACTGTTTCCCATGCACACCCATATCTCTATCTTCTATCAGTTTAAAATCTTATAAAAAGTCAATGGCCCTCTGATCAAATTGGCAAATGCTACCACCCCTGCCCCAGAGAGATCTACCCTGTCCCGTATACACATCATGTTTGCCTAAGAGTTGTCCCAGTTGTCAATGAATGGGATTGCAAGTTTCTTGCAGTATCTGTTTAGTCAGCAATTTACACTAATTACCCTAGACATCCATTCATTGCCCACTCTTCCAGACAAGATGCATATATAATTGGACCCTTCCCTTTACCTAATTAAATCTTTTAGCTGACCTGTACTTTTTTCTAGCAGCTCTTCTCTCCCACACTTCCCGATTTTCATTTCCACCAGCACTGAGACAGATAATGGGCTTGTTCCCATTACCTGACATGATATTATCACACATGCACTATAACAGCACTGCACTATACCACTACATTGCACTATACCACTACATGCACTATACCACAGCAATGCACTATACCACAGCAATGCACTATACCACACTGCACTATACCACACATTGCACTATACCACAGCAATGCACTATACCACAGAATGCACTCACAGCAACTATACCACAGCACTGCACTATACCACACACTGCACTATACCACAGCATGCACTATACCACAGCACTGCACTATACCACAGCAATGCACTATACCACACACTGCACTATACCACTACATGCACTATACACAACATGCACTATACCACAGCAATGCACTATACCACAGCAATGCACTATACCACACACTGCACTATACCACACATGCACTATACACACAGCACTGCACTATACCACACATGCACTATACCACACATGCACTATACCACAGCAATGCACTATACCACATGCACTGCACTATACCACAGAATGCACTATACCACAGCAATGCACTATACCACAGCAGTGCACTATACCACAGCAATGCACTATACCACAGCACTGCACTATACCACTACACTGCACTATACCACAGCAATGCACTATACCACAGCACTGCACTATACCACAGCACTGCACTATACCACATCACTGCACTATACCACAGCACTGCACTATACCACAGCAATGCACTATACCACAGCAATGCACTATACCACAGCACTGCACTATACCACACATGCACTATACCACAGCAATGCACTATACCACAGCAATGCACTATACCACTACACTGCACTATACCACAGAACTGCACTATACCACAGCACTGCACTATACCACAGCACTGCACTATACCACAGCACTGCACTATACCACAGCATGCACTATACCACACACTGCACTATACCACAGCAATGCACTATACCACACATGCACTATACCACAAGCAGTGCACTATACCACAGCAATGCACTATACCATCATGCACATATACCACACATGCACTATACCACAGCAGCTGCACTATACCACAGCAATGCACTATACCACAGCATGCACTATACCACACAGTGCACTATACCACAGCAATGCACTATACCACATCACTGCACTATACCACTACACTGCACTATACCACAGCAATGCACTATACCACAGCAATGCACTATACCACAGCAATGCACTATACCACTACACTGCACTATACCACTACACTGCACTATACCACTACACTGCACTATACCACTACACTGCACTATACCACTACACTGCACTATACCACAGCAATGCACTATACCACAGCAATGCACTATACCACAGCAATGCACTATACCACTACACTGCACTATACCACAGCACTGCACTATACCACTACACTGCACTATACCACAGCAATGCACTATACCACAGCAATGCACTATACCACAGCAATGCACTATACCACAGCACTGCACTATACCACAGCAATGCACTATACCACTACACTGCACTATACCACAGCAATGCACTATACCACAGCAGTGCACTATACCACTACACTGCACTATACCACTACACTGCACTATACCACTACACTGCACTATACCACAGCAATGCACTATACCACAGCAATGCACTATACCACTACATTGCACTATACCACTACATTGCACTATACCACTACACTGCACTATACCACTACACTGCACTATACCACAGCAGTGCACTATAC
>WNWK01050406.1:0-5000 GCA_009830355.1 Cherax destructor | reverse complement strand
CCTCCTCTTTCCTGCAATTTTGCAAGCTCCTGATGATGTGTTGATTGCAACACGAAAGTCCTAGAGCTATGATTCTACTCCCCCGTGGTTGTTTTGAATCCTATATCGCTTGGTTTGTGATATTTGCATTATATATATATATATATATATATATATATATATATATATATATATATATATATATATATATATATATATATATATATATATATATATATATATATATATATATATATATATATATATATATATATATATAATGTCGTAAGTCTGACATTAACTTGACATTGTTAACACAATTTCTGAAAAGGTCATAGCTGAGAGTGACAAGAAAATCCGCGAAAATCACATTTTTAAGAATAAAGCGTAATTAAGATAGAATAAAATCCATTCAGTGAAAGTTACTGAACACTAGTGAGGAAAAAGGTTAACTGAGAAATCCGAAAGGCAGTTAACCAGGTTAATTTATAAGACGTATTGGTGATAATGAGCCAAGATTATATGTTGAACAGAAAGGCATAATTCCGTGGGTGGAACAATACGCAAATAATCCGCTCATGGGAGAGAGCGAGAAACTGCTAGAGAATTATATATCGAAAATATAACCAAGGTTAACAGCCGCAAGAGATAACAAACTTCAAGATAACCATCTGATATCAAACACGTCTATAAAGACTATAACGATATTGAAGAGAAGTATTATTCCCACAAGATGTTAGGCATCGCGAGAAACACTTGGAATATTTCCATTTATCCCAGTGGTTATACTGTGTATTAAGATATCCCAGCTGTGGTTACTACTTACACCAGGCTAGTGCTGGTGTGGTTACTACTTACACCAGGCTAGTGCTGGTGTGGTTACTACTTACACCAGGCTAGTGCTGGTGTGGTTACTACTTACACCAGGCTAGTGCTGGTGTGGTTACTACTTACACCAGGCTAGTGCTGGTGTGATTACTACTTACACCAGGCTAGTGCTGGTTTGGTTACTACTTACACCAGGCTAGTGCTCGTGTGGTTACTACTTACACCAGGCTAGTGCTGGTTTGGTTACTACTTACACCAGGCTAGTGCTGGTGTGGTTACTACTTACACCAGGCTAGTGCTGGTGTGGTTACTACTTACACCAGGCTAGTGCTGGTGTGGTTACTACTTACACCAGGCTAGTGCTGGTTTGGTTACTACTTACACCAGGCTAGTGCTCGTGTGGTTACTACTTACACCAGGCTAGTGCTCGTGTGTCACCATACGAGGTCCCTTTCTATACACAAATAACCCGAACATAAAACAGAGAAACTTGTGACAACGTTTCGGTCCGACTTGGACTACCACTACTTCAACTACCAGCATTATCTCTTCACTACTTCTCCACTTCCTTCTTTCTTCCTCCCTTTGTCCCGTTTCTGCCCTTCTATATATACTGGCTCCCTCACCTTTTTGTGTTAGTGTGACTTGTAAATGGGCCGAAACGTCGTCATAAGCTCCTCTCTCCGATGTTTCAGTCACAGTATTGTGCCTGTGTGTTCATCAGGGTCACTGACTGACCAGTTATAAATTACCACAACGGAAAAAATATATAAAAACAGGATATTGGCTATAAAAAGCAGTGAGCGAGGTAGACATTACTATTTTAAATTTTCACTGTTTAAGGTACCTTCATCAGTCATCCTTTTGACTGTCTTTGCATCAGTTACGCAAATGATGCTGCAATAACCTCAAGTCTCGTTTGTGTTGCTCTTTTTGATCACTGATTCCGGTGATTTAAGAAGAGGAATCAATGAACAAGACTTTTGTCTTTGTCTCTCTGACTGTCTATTCATCTGTCAATCCATGTGTCTATCCATCTTTCTCCCTCCCTGTCATTAGCAGTGTTGGAGAGGACAATGTAATTCTCAGTACAGCTGACGCAGCTGTACTGAACTGAAAGCTTGACACCTCTGTAAGTGGCAGCCTTGGGGAGGGAGGGAGTCAGAGAGAGAGAGAGAGAGAGAGAGAGAGAGAGAGAGAGAGAGAGAGAGAGAGAGAGAGAGACAGACAGACAGACAGACAGACAGACAGAGACAGAGGCAGAGAGAGAGAGATGAAGGTAACAGGTCTTAGCTTGTAAATAAAGTTAGGAATCTTTAACATAACATTGTAAAACCCTGTGGAAAAAAGAGAGACAGGCATTCAGACAGACTGATACTTAGAAAGTAGCATCAGACCCAAGCAAGGAAACACTTCGAAGGGTCTCCTTCCCACACATTAAAAAGGAAACTTTAGACGATGTTTCGATCAGTCCTGGACTATTTTCAGATCACTACTTGATATTGCTCCAGGGTGTTCCACTTTCTAACCATCCTCAGGCAAAATAAGTACTGTCTGACATCCCTCAATCTCTTTAGCTTCCATCGGTGTTGCCCTTCTCGGCCACCTCCTCCATCCTTTAAACCGTCTACCTGTATCAATCTTGTAGATCGCTTTGAGTTTCTTGTCCGTCGCGAACATGTGCTCCTCGGTTCTTCTCTCCTTTTGTTTTAACTGGTTCAATTCCTATAGTATATTTTTTCCAATTTTCATTCCTATTAACGCCAGGACTATAGCTTCGAAGCGGATGTCTGACTTTTATATAGCTCCTGAGTATGCTTGTCCAGGTACGGGCATTGTGCTGATGCTGCATAATATACTCGCTGGTATATCTTACGTATGTCTTCGACAGATCCTGAATATTTTTTTTTGTCTTGAGTTTTGTATGTCAAAGCTAATCACGCATTCACAGGTGATATTATTCCGCTGGTGTGATTTTGCGGTGATATGCTTGGTGTTATGATTACCCCTGGGTTCCTTTCCTTGTCTAGGTTCGTGGACTTTTTTTCCCCAAGTTCACTCTTTATTCCGCTACCTAGTTTTTTAACTTTCCTGATACTCAAAACTTTTCACTTACTTAGCTTGTATTCCACTAGCCATTTGTCCAACATCTAGTAAAACCAGCTAGTTCAACTAGCAGTCTGTCCAAGACGTTATGAACGTTCCTATCTCTTCTGTAGCCACCTGTCTCAGGCCAGCAGTCTGTCCAAGACATTCTGAACGTTCTTATGTCTTCTCCTGTATGTAATCTCAACAATGTTATATCGCCTACAGAAAATTCGCTTAAGAATCTCCAGAACAATTGTGGACTCGAGGATGATCCTTGAGGAACGCCATTCGTCACGCTCATCTGTTTTAAATAATCTATTTCAACCTATTTTAACTTACCTGTTTGTGCATACGGGAGTTGAACGTCAGCTCTCGGGTCTCATCTTTCGACCCTCATTCATCTAGTGTTCTTCCTGCGTAACTTATTTAGTTTTGTAATATCTCATTTTCAATCCGTATTAGGAATCTGCTTCAACCACTTTGAGTAGCATTAAACTTCCGCTGGACGCTTCTCAGGGTTAAGGGACTGACTACCTCCAAATTGCTTCTTCATGGTTAAGGGACTGATCACGTCATCTTTACCTCTCACTGCTCCTTCTGTTTCCAAATTTAGTCTCCACTGTATTCGACTGAAGATGCCTGCTGGGTAGGCGAAAGGTTTCGGAAACAAAGATACCTCCATGTTGCATATGTGTTTTATTCTCCAGCCTCTGCATACATGGCTTGCCGATACTTTCTGAGTATTTATTACGTCGCGATCATGTCTCTCCTCGGCCAGGCAATGAATCACATAGACCCACTCACCAGCATTCTGTACTAGAACCTTCCTGGACGCGTCTGGCGCCTCACTCACCGTCCACTTCCTCTCTTACCCATTACATCATTCTATACTTTTGTCTTGTTTAAAGCTCTGTTGTAAATTTTATTATTATTATTATTATTATTATTATTATTATTATTATTATTATTGTTGTTGTTGTTGTTGTTGTTGTTGTTGTTATTAGTATTATCATTATTAAAGCTCTGTTTTAAATTTTATTACTTTTATAATTTTTATTATTATTATCATTATTATTGTTATTAGTATTATCATTATTATTATCATTGTCATTATTATTATTATTATTATTATTATTATTATTATTATTATTATTATTATTATTATTATTATAATTATCTTTATAATAATTATCATTATTAGGATTATCATTATTATAATAATCATTATTATAATTATCACGGAGTGAAGAGTGAGACAGTCAGCATCTTTGTTCTTTTCACACACACACACGCGGTGTCCCGCGTAGGGACACCACGTGGGCGAGTCACAACTTTAGTGCTCCGTGAATATAAGTGTTTTTGAGGGCTACACAAGGGTAATGCAGGGGTTATCAAGTGTGTCAGGGTAGTGAACAAACCTTGAAGCGATTTACGAGTTGCCCTGAGCCACATAAGTATGGGGAGAGCCATAATTTTATAAGTGAACTAGAAATAAATATTTGGTGGCGGAGTCAGTGGGCCTAGTGTGCTCCAGGCGACGTTGCCACGTGTGTCACCCTAGATAATAAAGTGAAATAGATGTGACAAGTGAAAGTAATACAGTGAATAGGTTATATTATATATCGAAAAGAAACGAAAGTGGATATACGCCAGAACATCACATCGAGTTGGACAATCTACAGGATACTACACGCTGGACAAGCTGCATCGCATCGCAAGTATTCACCTATGCGTGGTTTTCAGGGTGTCGTGTGTAAGTTCAAATTACTTAACCACTAAGCTGTTTGTGAACGGTCAACTCTCATAGTAAGATAAGGAATAGAATATCAAGTACTCAGTAACAAATAGCAATTTATAATTTCTAGTAGAAAAGGGCGAGCAGACAGGTGAAGCATAGAATACATTAACTGGTAGATCAGGTGTGTCAGGTCAGGCCAGGTAGAGGAGCACTGTAGACTACATGTTACTCGCAGACCTCACATACACACTCATACACCATAACACAATTTCACCACTACTTTTCACACAATAAATCCACACACATAAAGTTTCACACACACACACACACACACACACACAGAAAGAGCCCTGGTTTACCCAAGGTG
>WNWK01050405.1:0-12848 GCA_009830355.1 Cherax destructor | reverse complement strand
TAGGGTGTTGGGGAGAGGGGGGGGGATTAAATTATAAAATTAAATGCAAAATGGGAGTTGACAGTTACTTTTTGCGGGCGATCTGTGCTTATGGGAGATTCTAAAGAAAAGTTGCCCATTTTAGTCAACGATTTTGGGAGGGTGTAAAAGGGGAGAAGGTTGAAAGTGAACATAGATAAGAATAAGGTGATGGGGGGTATCAAACGATTTAAATAAAAAAACATTGGATATCACATTGGAGAGGGATTATGGAAAAATTGAATTTTTTTAAAGATATTTGGGAGTTGACTTGTCAGCAGATGGGTTTATGAAGGATGAGGTTAACCATAGAATTGATAAAGGGAAAAAAAAGGGGAAAGTGGTGCATTGGGGTATCTGTGGAGACAAAAAAATCCATGGAGGCAAAAAAAAGGGGAATGTACGAAAGTATAGTGGTAAACACTCTTATATGGGTGTGAAGCATGGGTTGCAAATGCTGCAGCGAGGGGGGCGGCTGGAGGCAGGGAGATGTCTTGTTTTAAGGGCAATGTGGGGTGTAAATATTATGCAGAAAATTCGGAGTGTGTAAATTAGGAGGAGGTGTGGAGTTAATAAAAGCATCTATACTGGATCACACCTATCACACACTATTTTAAAGATTTCCATCCCAGACAATTTTAGGAAAATGATGCATTGGCTGGAGCATTTGAAATTTTTTTACCAACACTGTTAACCCCGTGGATTGCAGTGGATTACTGCAATATGAGTAGACTATTTTCAGATGAATAGCTAATTGACATAAGTGATCTTTTTCATGTTTGGTTTTTCCCCATGATTAACCCTTTGAATGTTGCGGTGTTTTTTATGCTTACGACCCGTGTTTCGGACATATATTCCAAAAAATTTTAGCGGTTCAAATCAAGTGGGAAAACTGGTACGCCCCATATGAGAGAAAGGGGCTATGTGGTCAGTTGCACTGTATAAAAAAAAACCCCATCACGCAGTGATGAGAAAAAAAAACCGCCGTTTTTTTTTTTTGGGTTAAACGCCGACTTTGAGGTGTTTTTCGTATAGTATTTATGGTTGTACAGTAGACCGTTATTTAGCATGAGATTTATGTTACACGTTACGGGTATTGCACGATTGAAAAGGGACATTTTATCTAACACGACGTAAAAATGATATTAAAACGGTTCGAAATGGGAAAAATTTTGAACGCACGGTAGCCGCGGTGGGTTAAACCATTGAGTCATTGGGGGGCCTACTGAGGTGGCTGACACATCAAGTGTTTAATGCTGACGAGAGAAGTGTTTTCTGGAAGAAAATGCCAACACGAACTTATATTCAGTCAGCAAAGAAAAGTGCACCAGGGTTCAAGACAGCAAGGATCGCTTCACCCTACTCCTTTTTAATGCATCAGGTGATTTCAAATGTAAGCCCAATCCCGTGTTTGAGGGGAAAGGGGGTTTGTTTTTCCCGCAAACTTAATTTATTCAGATAAAGGGGCCGGGGCTGGTCCGCCCCCGCAACCACAATTAAAGGGAAGTACAGTTACATTGGGTATCATACATAGCAGACAATGGAAATAAGTCACCCCTGACTTTTTGGTTTTTCCTGGTTCTCCACACATATGCTGCCAAATTTGGTAATCTTCATATCTGTGTATACCTGAATAAACCAGTTTGCGGGAAGGAAAAACCAAACCTTCCCACAAGCAGCCTTGTTGTTGTTCAGCGGACACCACCGGCCTTCCCCAGCCTGGACCCTACCATCCCAGCATTCGTATGTATTTCATACACATCAAAAAAGTCCTCTGCTACAAAAAAAGCTGTTGAAAGATTAGAAAGACACCGTGGCTGTAGAAGTTTTACTTTGTACACATAAAGGGTACATAGTTTGTGTGACACTGCACGACCGCACTTGCACTTACACGGAAACGGCCAGTTTACTGCACGGCCCAGCTTACCGGCCCAGAACATTTGACCAAGCAGACTACACCGAAAGGGGGCTTACTGGAAGCCGCTTACACTTGCACTTACAAACTTGCAGCTTACTTGACGGCGGCTGCCCGGCGGCGCGGCTGCGGTTTGGCCGGCTTACGGCGACTGGGTCTGAATACACTCCCCCGGGCTGCGGCGGCTGGAAGCGCTGACGGGGCCCAAAACGGCGCCCAAAACGTTGGGTGAAAGCGACGGCTTCCCTGACTGGAAAACGGCTGACTTACGGGCTGAAGCGCTGCGGGGGCCCGTTTCGCTGAATGACAACTGACTGAAGGCTTGACGTTTTACTGACTGGACTTACGCTGAAACGCTGACTTACTGACTGAAGCTTGCACTGACAAGTTTGCCCTTACTGACTGAATGACTTACTGACTGAAGGGCTCAATGAATGACTTACACTGGACTTCGCTGGACGCTGACTTACTGACTGGACGCTTACGTTTGAAACGGCTGACTTACTGACTGGACGTGACTTACTGACTGAATGACGGCTGACTTACTGACTGAATGACTTACTGACTAATGAAGCGCTGACTTACTGACTGAATGACGCGCTTACTGACTGAATGACGACGCTTACTGACTGGGCTTGACTGACTTTGACTGAATGACTTGACTGACTTACTGACTGAATGACTTGACTGACTTACTGCTAATACGGCTGACTTTGAATGACTTAATTAGACCTCAGTACAACCATCGACTTCAGTTCCAGAACCTCTACCATCCCCTATAGGGCCACAGCATAACTCTCCACTCTCCACAATCATCCATAAACACCAGCACCCAAAATTTTAAAATTAAATACTATTATTTCTTTACATTTGTAGTCTTAACGGTAAAAACAACATAATACATCACGATAATCAACTAATTATATTCCTTTTTTTTTTGTAAGATCTTGTCAAAAAATTGTTTGTTGGGACTCAGGAACAAAACCCCCTTTTTTTTCAAAAGTTTTTTTTAATTATTTAACACAAAATTATCTAACCGACTTTTTCAGGAACATAACTTGTGCTAAATGACGGTCTACTGTATTCTCTTTTCGTGGTCTCATTTGATAGAATGGAAAACATATTACAGAAATAGAGATGTTTTGGGTTAGTTTCATGAAGAAAATGACCTTGAAATTGAGCTCAAAGTAGGGGGGAAATGTTCAATTGCACTTAATGTTCAAATACACAAATCCCCTGCGTCCAATACACGTCAACTGGTGGTCTTTATTCTTACAAAAACGCACTGATTTTTTATACCATTTTAAAAAAAAGCAGTGTCGCATAACAGTAAATCTTCTATTTTTGTGTGAATAAAAATCAAAAAAGAAAAAAAAAAAGAGTAATATAAGGGGGGTATAGACTGACTAATGAAGAAAAAACTTATTTTTAGTGCCAGGAATGTCTGCATTGTTTATTCTGGACCCCCATTTTAAAAAATTTACATCTTTTTATTTTCCATGAAATTGGCCAAATTGCCAATTTCTGACCACTTTATTGGGTGTTGAAATCCCGTAAATTGGTGGTTTCTTGTACTTCAATTGATAGAACTAATGGAGTTTGGGAAAAAGCTATGAGTTTGGTCAACTGTAACAATGGAACTAGTCGAAAATAGGGCTCAAGGGCGAAATGGATGGGATATATCGCCGACATCGTAACTTGTGACGTAATTCCGTAAGTTTTCCATCATTCATCTTTGGTGTCATTACCATCGGAAAAGATTTTCTATCATTTCATAAGAATTTTTTTTTCCTAAATTTTGCAACATAGAATGACAGTTTCAGAATGGGGCCTTAGACAGTCAAAGGGTTAACTGTATAGGCTTCAAAATGAGGGAAAACTTGGTGCTTTTTCAAAAGTAATTCCTACAATAAACTTCATGCATCTTTGGTTCTTATAAGGCACTAGGGATTACAGCACCCCCGAATTGTGTCCTCACCATCTTTGAGGACTTCCCTGCCACTTGTAGCTCGGTATAATAATAAAAAATAATACAGTGGACCCCCGGGGAAAACGGACCCTAATTCCCTTCCAGAATGCTTTTTGAGGTGGGCCCCAACAAATTTTTTTCCCCTAAGGACAAATGTAAATTAGATTGCTCATTTCAGACCCAAAAATACACTTACAAAAGCCTTTTTCAAAAAATTTACTTACATAATTGTTCGAGTTGAGGCGGTTTGTTTCCGGGGGTCCATAATAATAATAATTTTTATTTAGACATGATACAAAGATGTACTACATAGTTCTAGGTATAAATGGGGTGTCATGCCCAAAACCCCTATATGCTGGATTGTGGGTTCTTAACTCAAGGGATAGGCCATTTTCGGAAGGGTGCACCCCGTGTCCAAAAATTTAAAAAAAAAATTCTTATTTATCGCCCAGTCAACTGTTTCAACTACAAAATAAAGTGATTGAAAATTGGTAATTTAGCCAATTTAACTCAAAGTTCAAAATATTCCAATTTAAAATAGGGTGCATAATAAACAATGCAGGCATTCCTGGCACTAAACTAACATTTCCTCTGTTCATTAGTTACGTTTTCAGTCTTTACAAATGAATTCTATTTTTATTTTTATTCACATAATGAATTTTTATTCAAACCAAAAAATGGAAGATTTACTGTTATGCAATATTATAATATGTACAAATAATATCACCACATTTGTGAACGTATATTAGACCCACCAGCTGGCTCTTATTAGACATGTGAGGTCATTTGTTTACTCTTGAACATCGGCAAAATGTAACATTTCCTACTTTGAGCTCAGTTTCAAGCTATTTCCAGTACTAAAACCAATCAAAATCATCTCTATATCTGTAATATATCTTCCATTCTATCAAATGAGACCAAGAAATGGCAAATATAGCTATAAAAATATACGAAAAATCACTGAAAGTCGCTGTTTTAATCGAAAATTACGGTTTCAGTTTTTCTCTCATTATCACTGTGTGCTGCAGGATTTGTTTTATGTGGTGCACACTTACCACATAGATGTATTCTCTCATATCTAGGCCCAAATTTACCGCTCAAAGCTTATCTGAGTAAGCTGAGGACTACGGCACGGACCCTGAAAGGGTTAAAATTAATTAACAGTAGACTACATGGTAAAAATTATGGTTGATAATTTAAAAAATAGGTACAGTGGACCCCCGCCTACTGAGCACCCGGAAATCGTACAATTATATAAGTATAATATTGTAGTGCTTGTGGAAGTGTATTTTGGGGGTCTGAAATAGACTAACTCACGTGACATTATTTCTGGAAGTAAATTCGTTCGATAATGGCACTTGAGCAGACTTTTGGAATTTTGATCGTTAGGCAGGGGTCCACTGTATAATTGTGTACAGTGGACCCCCGAGTAACGAAAAAAATTCATTCCAGAAGCCTGCTCAAGTGCCATTACGAGCAATTTACCCTTAGAAATAATGTCAAGTAGGTTAGTCCATTTCAGACCCCCAAAAATACTCTTACAAAAGCACTTACATAATTGTATGATTTCCGGGGTGTTCGTTACTCGGGGGTCCACTGTATTTAAGTTGTGAAATTTGAATATAAGTTGAACATAATAATTTATTAATTGCAGCAATGCAATTAATTAAATCAGATCAAACAAATTAAAACAATTAGTTGTATTGCAATTACAGTTTATATGTTCATTAGATGAGTTACAAAGAGTACAAGAGAGTGGATTATTTTATTTGTTAATGCTATAGAAACAGAATTAGCTCAGTATGCATTATTTATAACAGGTTTTTACATTTAAGTGATTAATCAACTTTGTTGGTAATGTTAAATATTGTGCACTTAGGTTTGGGTGAGAAGGTGGTTTTTTAGCAGCGTTTTGAATTGAGGTACAGGCAGGGTTTCTTTGGCAATCACAGGTAATGAATTCCAAATTTTCGGGCCTTTAATGTGCATTGAGAATTTTGCATAGTGTTAGATTGACACGGGGAACATCGAGGAGTGATCTGTGTCTTGTGTTATGGTCATGTGTCCTGTTAAGGTTAGTAAAGAGAAGTTTGAGTTTAGTGTTTTTTTATTTTTTTTTTATTAACACATCTGCCGATTCCCACCAAGGCAGGTTTGCCAAAAGGCTTTCACATCATTCACTCCATCACTGTCTTGCCAGAGGGTGCTTTACACTACAGTTATAAAACTGCAACATTAACACCCCTCCTTCAGAGTGCCCGACACTGTATTTCCCATCTCCAGGACTCCCAAATCCGCCTGCCAGTTTCCTGAATCCTTCATAAATGTTACTTGCTCACACTCCAACAGCACGTCAGTATTAAAACCATTTGTCTCCATTCACTCCTATCAAATACGCTCACACATGCTTGCTGGAAGTCCAAGCCCCCTCGCACACAAAACCTCCTTTACCCCTCTCTCCAGCCTTTCCACCGACCCTTACCCCGCCTTCCCTCCCCACAGATTTATACATCTCAAAGTCATTCTGTCTCGTTCCATTTTTCTACATGTCCGACCAACCTTTTTTTTTATAATTTTTTGTAATTTGGGGAAAAAAAATTTCTTTTCTTTTTAGATGGGGTATTCACATTTTTTTATTTTTTGATTTATGGTACTTTTTTTCCTGAATTTTAAAATTTTCTTTTTTTAATTTTAAGTTTTTAATTGTTTTCATATCTTTTTACCCTTTCAGGCGGGTTTTTGTTAAAATTTTTTTTTTTTCCTTGTTTTTCCCATTTTTCTTTTTCAATTTTTTTTTATAAAAATTTGAAAATGTGGGGGTTTTGCCAGGGAGTTTAGTCTTTTTAGTGGTTGTTTATTTTTTGGGGAAAATTAATTTTAGGGATTGGGGCTTTTTTTTAAAAATTATCATTGCGACTTTGTTGTTATTTGTTTTAGTAATGTTTTTTAAACATGAAAATTAAAAAAGTTAGTAGTTGAAGGTAATTTTTGGGGCTTGGGGTAATTTCGATTGGGTTATAAAAAGGGGGAGATTCTTGGTATTATTGTATTTGCCGATTTAAAAACTGTCCCCCAAGTGATTGGTTCCCCTAGTGGGAAAAGGGCGTTTTTCAAATAAAGCCCTGTGCCTGGTCCAAGATTGAATGGGGTTTCATTTGGAGTAACAAAATTGGGAAAACAAAAAAAATGATTTTTTTGAAAAAACAAATTTTTTTTTTTCTAAAATCTGGTGTAGAGGAACGTAATAAGTACATTTAATTTAAAAGGGTTGGTGTTAGTCAATGTGGTCTTGGGAGGAAAGAAAGATTTTGTAGGGTTTTTTTGTGGACACAACGTTTTGTTTGTTTTTTATAGTTTTTGTGTTCATTTTTGGGGTTCCCGTTTTTAAGGTTTATATTGAAGTCTCCTGTGAGGATTAAGTGGTCTTTGTTCATGTGTGCATCAGTAATCATACTTCCTAATTTTTCACTAAATTGCTGAATATTTGACTGTGGTAATCTATAGATGTTTATAACTGTGAGAGGTTTTTGTAGGTATTTGGATTTAAACTTAGCTATTATATATTCTCCATGTTCATCTCTTGTGCATGTATTGTTGATACATTCAAGCTGGTCTGAGTATAACATAGCTGTGCCACCCCCTTGTTGGTCTGGCCTACAATTGTGTATGGCTGTGTAACCAGGAATGGCATAGATATCTGTAGTATGAGGCTTTAGCCAGGTTTCAGTGAGAGCAATGATGGACATACTGGCCTGTAGTGAGTTTAATAATGCAGTGAGGTCATCAAAATGTTTGCTTAAAGATCTGACATTGTAGTTAAAGATAGTTATGTTATTGTTGGCTTTGAGTAGTGTTTTAGCCTGTTCTGCTGTGTAGTAATGACAGTTGTTGTTAGGTTATGTAAGTCATTTAATAAGAGGTTGATATCAGGATCAATGTTTGGAATCATAAGATTTAGTGTGATTCTATAATTAAACTTAAAAATAGAACAATGTAAGTAGACTTAAGAATAGGACAATGCAAAAGGATTTCTTGGCACGTGAGTTAGTACGTTGGATATGTTTACAAAAATTAATAAATGAGCTAAGGTAGTCAATTTACAGCTAAAAAGAATCTAAAATTATAGCACCTGAGTTAGTTAATTAATTAAACAAATGTTTATATATGAGTGTGATTCTAAAACAAGACTTAAGAACAATGAATAATGCTAAACTTAATATTATGATATCTGATGAATTGATTTTACTAGCTATTGGATTAACACACTTTTGAACAAAAGTCACAGGGATTTAGGATATATCTTTACAATGTAATTGATTTACTATTTAACTAGCTAATAGAACTGGTTGGAAAATTACTATGATTAATATTAAGTTATAATGGAACAAATATTTAGATTCAGTATTGCACTAGTTGTGATTATAGAATTTATTAAAGGCAATATAAAGAAAATGAAAGTAAACTATTATAGGAGAAAAAAAGTGCTAAAGTGTACAAAAGTAAAATATATTAATAGTAAAAAAATAGCTTGAAATAAAATTTTAGGCAGTTAAGGTGATCAATAATATATAGAAATGAGGTTGGAGAAAAGGATAAAAGGTAAATACAATTTTTAGCAATTACGGTGATTAAAAGTAATTATAAATTCTAAGCAATTAAGCTTATCAAAATATATAGGAATGTGGGTTGAAAAAATGGGCACAAGTAAAAACTGTATGTATTTAAAAATAAAAATAAAACTATTTGTCAAAAATATTCATCAAAGGATAGACAAATACTTAAATGAGGTAGATGGGCAAAACATACACTACACTATACGTAGGGGTTTGGTTTTGGACATTGTGTTTATACAGTCTCTGTAATATTTGCATCCCTAAGGAATCTTGATAGTTCATTCTCATTTGTGATAGTATACAACTGACCTACACTTGTTTTCTTCACTAGAATTTTTCCATCACGGGTGAAACATTGGTGGATTTTATCAATATTCTCTCGCTTAAGTTTTCTGATTCTGTACAAGAGGTTCTGACGTTTTTTGGTCAGACATTCATTTATGTAAATCTGTTTCCTGGCTATAATAGATGATTTAATTAGATCTGTTTTCCTGTCATGTGTGGAGAATAGAAGTGTTGGTCTTTATTTATTCTATTGTACCACTGTGGAGACAACTTGTACACAATAAGGTGTTTGTATGAACATGTATCAACCATAACTAGATGGTTTGTTTACATAAGTACTCTGCGGCTCTATCTTACTCTCTCTCTCTTGTTTATTCATTTTTATCTCGCATACTCACTTCTCACCCTACATTAAGACTACAAATATTTTAAGGTAAGTAATGAGTGTACTGTATATGCATTTTATCGCTCTAGAGTGCTTAATGTCGTAGTAGGTGGGAGTGGCCATACCTCCCACACGACTTTCTACAAATAAATACTTTTCACCTCTCACCCTACATTAAGACCTTTAAGACTACGTATATGCATTTTTTTCACTAAGGAGCTTTAAGCATCGTAGTATAGTGTGTGGGTGGGGTGGCCTGGAGGGCTACCACACCTGACTTCTTACAGTAAATACTACTCACCTTTTTCACTACATTAAGACTACAAATATTTTGAGGTAAATAATGAGTGTACTGTGTGTGTATTTTATTTTTTAATGCCTAGTTCTATTGCTAACTTAATATATGTTAGTGTAAACTTGTCATCTGGCATTTATATGCATTTATAAATGGAAAAAATGGAGTTCTGCTTTTTGGCGAAGTCTGCTTTCCGGCAGTAGCCTGGAACCTAACCTGCCGTATAAGTGGGGCCCTACTGTACTGATACAACAAGTTGTATATAACTAAGCAGGTCATGATCTAACAATGATCTACATAATAATAATAATAATAATAATAATAATAATACATAATGACATTAAGAGACTCACGTTTCCTGCCAATAATCAATGATAACTTCCATTATAGGAAATTTATAAGCCAAAGATATATAAAAATTCCTCTAAATACATTATAAAAAATGATTTATAAGGTATATCTTTACAAAAAAAATACCTTCTTGAAGATGTTGAGCAAAGTTTTGGTTAGTTTCTTGTCCTGAGTATTGAAGATGACTTGATGTAGGAGAGCCAGAGCTGTCACCCCAACCACCTGAGGTTGATAGTCACACCACCAGCCTTCACCACCACCACCTTGATCCAGCTGTAACAGATGAACTTGTTATAGTCACACCACCAACCATCACCACCACCACCACCACTATCACCACCATCACTACCACCACCACCCTGTCCCAGATGCAACAGTTGAACTTGTTTTTTTTTTTGTTTTTGTTTTTTAAACAAGTCGGCCATCTCCCACCGAGGCAGGGTGACCCAAAAAGAAAGAAAATCCCCAAAAAGAAAATACTTTCATCATTATTTAACACTCACCACACTCATACATAATCACTGTCTTTGCAGAGGCGCTCAGATACGACAGCTGAGAATAGTCCCTCCCAGCTGTCACTATCCCAGACCCCTCCTTTAAAGTGCAGGCATTGTACTTCCCATTTCCATAGTCCAACTAAATCAATTAACTGGTTTCCCTGAATCCCTTCACAAAATGTTACCCTGCTCACACTCCAACAGCTCGTCAGGTCCCAAAAACCATTTGTCTCCATTCACTCCTATCTAACACGCTCACACATGCTTGCTGGAAGTCCAAGCCCTCGCCCACAAAACCTCCTTTACCCCCTCCCTCCAACCTTTTCGAGGATGACCCCTACCCCGCCTTCCTTCCCCTACAGATTTATACGCTCTCCAAGTCATTCTACTTTGATCCATTCTCTCTAAATGACCAAACCACCTCAACAACCCCTCTTCAGCCCTCTGACAAATACTTTTAGTAACTCCACACCTTCTCCTAATTTCCACATTCCGAATTTTCTGCATAATATTTACACCACACATTGCCCTTAGACAGGACATCTCCACTGCCTCCAGCCTCCTCCTCGCTGCAGCATTTGCAACCCATGCTTCACACCCATATAAGAGTGTTGGTACCACTATACTTTCGTACATTCCCTTCTTTGCTTCCATGGATAACGTTTTTTGTCTCCACAGATACCTCAACGCACCACTCACCTTTTTTCCTTCATCAATTCTATGGTTAACCTCATCCTTCATAAACCCATCCACTGACACGTCAACTCCCAAATATCTGAAAACATTTACTTCTTCCATAATCCCTCTCTCCAATGTGATATCCAATTTTTCTTTATTTAAATCGTTTGATAACCTCATCACCTAACTCTTATCAATGTTCACTTTCAACTTTCTTATATATGACAGTTAGATCTCCATGGGGAAGTGGAACAGAATTCTTCCTCCATAAGCCATGTGTGTCATAAGAGGTGACCAAAATGCTGGGAGCAAGGGGCTAGTAACCCCCTTCTCCTATATACATTACTAAATTTAAAAAGAGAAACTTAAGGTTTTCGTTTCAGGTCACCTTGCCCCGGTGGGATACGGCATGGTCATATAACAGATGAACAAGACACGTGCAAGACATGAGTAGTATCTTTATTCTGATGATGTTTTACCATCCAGTGACTTTTTCAATTCAATACAGAACATATAAACAGGAGACAGTAGAAGATAAGGTAATCAGTCCCTCAGCCTTGATAGGTGTCGAGTGTCACAGAATTGATCAATGTGAAGCCCAAGCAGGAGAAAGCTTGCTTATATACTGGAGCCAGAAGAGAGGTAGGTGCAGCGGTTGAAGACATCACAGATAGACAGAACCCACAAGAGGAAGTGGGTCATTCCCAAGAGTTGAACCAAAGGTCACCAAGGTATTGTTTCAGCACACCAGTTATTTCCAACCAAAGTAGGCAACTTAAACTACTACAGGTGAAGGTGAAGAATCACAGAGCTGCTCAAAGGGGCCAGTCTATTTGAAACATGGAAGAAGGCACTGGCCAGAGAAATAGAAAATATCAAAGTTAAGCTTAAGGAATCATACAAGAGCCAAGAAACACAGGAAGAACTTACAGCAATAAATGAAACTGAAATAAACCAAAAATATTTCTTTGTTCTTATGCCAAATCTAGGGCAAAAACCACATCCAGTATTGGGACCCTTCTTAAACGAGATGGAACTTACACAGATGAAAGCAAAGAAATGAGTGAGATACTGAAGTCCCAATATGACTCAGTGTTTACTGAGCCGTTAATCAGACAGAGTCGACAATCTAAACAAATTTTTTTTAAGACCGAGACTCAAAATTTTATTAATTCAAGATTTTATGATATAATCCTAACACCACAGGACTTTGAAAAAACAATGACATGCCCATGCACTCTGCCCCAGGCCCAGACTTATGGAACTACAGTGGACCCCCGAGTAATGTAAGGCTCATATATCGTAAAAATCGTGTAACGTAAGCTTTTTTCGATATCGTGTATCGTAAATGGACTCGTGTATTGCAACGTATTAGACCTGTCCGCCTGCTCCGCGCCTGCCCTGTGCCTGCGCAGGACGCCAGTGAAGCGTTGTTTACCACTGAGAGAACATTACCCAGCGCGCTCTTTCAAACATTCACAATACATTTGGTGTCTTTTTTGGTGGTTTAGTGATTGTCACTGTAAATAAGTCACCATGGGTCCAAAGAAGCTTCACAAGTCGATAAAGGCTATAGCACCAGCCAGTGATAAAGTGTAGCAATGGAAATAAGTCACTCTGTCTGACTTTTTTGGGTTATCCTAGGTTTTCTACACATATGCTGCTATGTATGATAATCTATGTATAACTGGATTTGTGTACTATACAGTAGGGCCCCACTTATATAGCAGGTTAGGTTCCAGGCTAGTGCCTTAAAGCAGACATCGCCGAAAAGCAGAACGCCATTTTTCCACTTCTAAATGCATATAAATGCCAGACAACAAGCTTACATTAACTTATATT
>WNWK01050404.1:0-12848 GCA_009830355.1 Cherax destructor | reverse complement strand
TAACTATATTTTTAAAATACCAAAACAATAGTATATTCATTACTTACCTAAAAATTTTTTGTAGCCTTAATGTAGGGTGAGAGGTGGGGTAGTATTTATTTGTAGAAGTCGTGTAGGCAGCGGTAGATGTAGGTCAGTACACGTATGTAGCCCCCTGGCTACTCTCAAAACCATATTATTACCATGTTCACTGAGTTTAATCGTTTCTAACAGCTACCTTTAGATGTCATCATAAACAAAGGGAGAAGTAATGAATAATTCATGCCGAGAATTGTAAACAAATGCATATGAAGGGCGGTTACTGGGTGAGACGCCAGATTCACATTTTTCTCTAACGCTGAATCATAGGAAACGTATGTTTACTCTCCCCGACTCTCCACTTGATAGCATATAAACATTGCATGTTTACAGTCATACCCGTGTTACATGTGTCATCTTACGTTATTTTCGAGTACCGATATTTATAACGTAAAAAATTGTTGCGATTAACGATGTTTGCCGTAACAACATTAGTACGGGGCCCGTGCCGCGGCGCCAGCTGAGCGCCTCCAGGAGCGTCAGTGTGCTATTGTTTACAAGTGGGGCTGACCACCCACACACCCACACATTCATCCCAAAGTATATTGTCATTATTCCACTGTGTTTAGTTCTTGCAACTGCTAAATAAGCCACCATGGGCCCAAGAAAGCTCCTATGCCAAGCCTGTGGTAAAGAATGTGCAGGAGTGAAGCATTCATGCAGGGAGTGTAGCATTTATGCAGGGGTTAGCAGGCATGCAGGAAGTGTAGCAGGCATGCAGGAGGGTAGCAAAGATGCAGAGAGTGTAGCAGGGATGCAGGGAGTGAGCAGGCATGCAGGAGTGTAGCAGGCATGCGGGGAGTGGCAGGCATGCAGAGTGTAGCAGGCATGAAAGGGAGTGTAGCAGGCATGCAGGGAGTGTAGCAGGGGATGCAGGGAGTGAGCGGGGGATGCAGGGAGTGTAGCAAGGATGCAGGGAGTGTAGGGGATGAGGAGTGTAGCAGGGATGCAGGGAGGTAGCAGGGATGCAGGGGTGGGGATGCAGGGAGTGTACAGGGATGCAGGGAGTGTAGCAGGGATGCAGGGAGTGGCAGGGATGCAGGAGTGTAGGGATCAGGAGGAAGGATGCAGGGAGTGTAAAGGATGCAGGGAGTGTAGAGGCATGCAGGGGTGTAGCATTCATGCGGGGAGTGTAGCTTTCATGCAGGGAGTGTAGCATTCAAAGAAAAAGGCCAGTAACGAAAAGAACTTGGTACCTGCAGTGTTAATGGAAGGGTTTCCCCCTTCCAAACACAGCATACTACTCCCCCTTTCTCCCCTCTCTCCCGTCCTCCACACATCAACAACTCTTCAATAAATGTAAGTGACATGTTATTGTATAATATTTACATGTGTATTTAGGTATTATTCATTAAATTTTGTATTATTTAATGTCAAAAAGTTCTAAAAAATATTTTATTTAACTACTTTGGAAGTCTTGGACGGATTAAATTTATTTTCATTATTTCTTATGGGAAAATTGATTCGTGTAACGATTGTTTCACCCTTAAAATATGCCCCTCTGACAGATTAATATCGTAAGTCGAGGTACCACTGTATATGCTACGTTATATGCTATATGCTATGTAATGTGTTTCTTATATAATTTTGAAGAAAATATCATAGATGAATTAATGAAAATGTCTATATTAACCCTGTAATTGTTTTACACCTGTAATTGTTTTACATGATGGTAGGATTGCTGGTGTCTTTTTCTGTCTCGTAAACATGCAAGATTTCAGGCATGTCTTGTTACTTCTACTTACACTTAGGTCACATTACACATTCATGTACAAGCATATATATACACACCCTCTGGGTTTTCTTCATTTTCTTACTAGTTCTTGTTCTTATTTCCTCTTATCTCCATGGGGAAGTGGAACAGAATTCTTCCTCCGTAAGCCATGCGTGTAGTAAGAGTCGACTAAAATGCCGAGAGCAAGGGGCTAGTAACCCTTTCTCCTGTATACATTACTAAAGTTAAAAAGAGAAACTTTTGTTTTTTCTTTGGCCACCCGCCTTGGTGGGAAGCGACCGATTTGTTGAAAGAAGAAGAAGTCTATATTAACCTAAAATAAGACATTTAACGTGCCTAAGAGTGATTATTATTAAACATACTGACTCACGAACGCGGCATGCATTCTACACTCCCTGCCTTCCTGCTACACTCCCTGCCTTCCTGCTACACTCCCTGCCTTCCTGCTACACTCCTGCCTTCCTGCTACCTCCCTGCCTTCCTGCTACACTCCCTGCCATCCTGCTACACTCCCTGCATGCCTGCTACCCTCCTTGCATGCCTGCTACCCTCCTTGCATGCCTGCTACACTCCCTGCATGCCTGCTACACTCCCTGCATGCCTGCTACATTCCCTGCATGCCTGCTACACTACCTGCATGCCTGCTACACTCCCTGCATGCCTGCTACACTCCTTGCATGCCTGCTACACTCCCTGCATGCCTGCTACACTCCCTGCATGTCTGCTACATTTTCTGCTTCACTCCCTGCATGCCTGCTACACTCATTGCCTCTATGCCTGCCTGCCTTGAATTCTATCGTGTTTCTCACTTTCTTTACCAAAGGAACTTTACTAGGAACTTTCTTTGGGGCCATGGTTACTTATTTTGCAGTTGCACTTAATCAATAACCACCAAAAACAATGGATTACAGTGGTACCTCGACTTACGATATTTTTCATTCCACAATGCTGTTCAAGTGCCATTACCAAACGAATTTATCTCCTTAAGAAATGTTGTAAAATAGACTAGTCCTTTTAGACCCCCAAAATTACACTTACAAAAGCATTTAAAAAAATAAACTTACATAAAAGGGTGAGTTTGGGGACCATCGTAAGTCGAGGTACCACTGTATAGTGAAATGTTTGGATGAATGATCAGAACTTTCCTCACTCGCCCAGAGACACATCCAGACTGGCACGAGCGGCTGGTGGTGGGCGGATTGACGCGTTCCATACGGCTGATTAGCGAAATAATGGCTGATAACCAGAAGCCGAAAAACCGGCCTATAACCGAGTTGGTCGATAACAGAAACGACCGATAACCGGGGGTCCACTGTAATAATATTACAAATGGTAAATTTAGTAATAGGATTGGATTTGTCTTGGCATGATACACTGTTTGTATTAACCCTTTCAGGGTCCAAGGCCATTTTTGGAAGGGGTGCACCAGTGTCCAAGAATTTAAAAAAAAAAATTCTTATTTTTTTTTAATGAAATGGTAGAGAATCTTTTTCTGAAGGTAATAAAACAAAAAGTACAAAATTTGATTGAAAATTGACGAAATTATGCTCTCGCAATTTTGATGTGTCAGCGATATTTACACATCAGCGATTTTGCCGACTTTGACTCCCATTTTAGGCCAATTACATTATTCCAGTCGACCAAATTCTTAGCTATTTCACTAGTATTACTTCTATTCTATCGATTGAGCACAAGAAATCGCCCAGTCAACTGTTTCAACTACAAAATAAAGAGATTGGAAATTGGTAATTTAGCCAATTTAACACAAAGTTCAAAATATTCCAATTTCAAAATAGGGTGCAGAATAAACAATGCAGGCATTCCTGGCACTAAACTAACATTTCTTCTGTTCATTAGTTACGTTTTCAGTCTTTTCAAATGAATTCCATTTTGATTTTTTATTCACATAATGAATTTTTATTCAAACCAAAAAATGGAAGATTTACTGTTATGCAATAATGTAATAATTGTACAACTAATACGTATCACCACATTTGTGAATGTATATTAGACCCACCAGCTGGCGAGTATTAGACGTGTGAGGTCATTTGTTTACTCTTGAACATCGGCAAAAATTTAACATTTCTGCTATTTTGAGCTCAGTTTCAAGCCATTTCCAGTTCTAAATCCAATCAAATTCATCTCTAAATCTGTAGTATATCTTCCATTCTATCAAATGAGACCAAGAAATCGCAAATACAACTATAAAAAGTATTCAAAAAAAAAGTCGCTGTTTTAATCGAAAATTACGGATTCAGTTTTTTTTCTCTCATTATGCACTGTGTGCTGCAGGATTTGTTTTATGTGGTGCACACTTACCACATACAGTGGACCCTCGCTATTCGAACACTTTAAAACTCGCCCTCATTCCAGAATGCTGTTCAAGTGCTGTTACCAAACGAATTTATTCCCATAAGGAATGATGTAAATTAGATGAGTCCATTTCAGACCCCCAAAAATACACTTATAAAAGCACTTAAAAAAATAAACTTACATAAAAGGGTGAGTTTTGGAGTGTTCGAATAGCGAGGGTCCACTGTAAATGTATTCTCTCATATCTAGGCCCATATTTACCACTCAAAGCTTATCTGAGTGAGCTGAGCTCATGACGTAGAACTACGGTTTGGACCCTGAAAGGGTTAAAGCTCATATACTGGAAGAGTATCTTAGACAAACTTAGGACTAACTTAAGATTTAATAGGCAATAGCTATATTAGGAATTTTATGTTTACAGTCATTTGGGCGAGTGTAAATTATGGGGAATTACAGATAATGAGAGTAAGACTAGTATATTGTTTTGAATGTGTTCATGATACAAGAAAGAGAATTTGGTGGTTTTCATTTGGTTAGCTGATGATTGGGTGTGTTAGGGAGATAAGATGTTTTTTAATGGTAGTTTTGAAAATGGTGGTTGATTCTGCGGTTCTGGAGTTTTCAGGCAGGGAGTTCCAGATTTTAGGCCCTTTTATGTACATTGACTTTTTGTAGAGGTTTAGCCTGACATGGGAAATGTCATAGAGATTTTTGTGTCTGGTATTGTGTGTATGGATCCTGTTGCAACTATCAAGAAAGTGTTTTAGTTCAAGGTTAATATTAGAATTTATGGTTCTGTAAATGTAGGTTGCACAGTAGTAGGTGTGAATGTCTTGTACGGTGAGTAGATTTAGGTCTTTGAAAAGTGGGGAGGGGGGTGCTGTCTTGCATTGGATTGCATTGCATAGGCCTTATAGGTAAGGCTTGAGAGGGAGTGACTTCCAGGACTTTGAACTCTGCTTGGAGACCACTGTGGCTGGATTGTGTTGAAAAGAGGGATTTTGAAGGATTTGAGGCTGACCCTGACCCTGACCCTGATGACCCTGTGCCTGTTGTGGCAGATATTGTGGCATTGGGGAACAGCCTGGGGTTGGAGGTGAGTGGTGAGGATGTGGAAGAGTTGGTGGAGGACCACAGGGCAGAGCTAACTTACTGCGGCTTTCTGTTGGGTTATTATTGGCTTTAGGTGAGTTGCTGCTGTTGATCCCCAGGCACAAATAGCATAGGTGAAGTAGGGATAGATGAGTGAACAGTATAGTGTGAGTAGGGCTGATTGTGGTACGTAGTAACGTATGTTGGAGAGGATCCAAATTGTTTTGGATACTTTTTTTGTTATTTGTTGGATATGGGTGTTGAATTTCAGGTTGCTGTCAAGGTGCAGGCCCAGGAATTTGCCCTCATTATGTTTAGCAATAAGAGTGTTGTCAATCATTATGTTCAGCTGGGCATCTCCTGTTCTGTAGAAGGTTTTGTCAATATTAAGTGTAAGTTTATTAGCAGTCATCCTGGTTGACATTTTTACTAGCTCTTCGTTAACAATAGTGTTGAGTGAGGCAAGATTAGGGTGGGAGATGACATAAGTCATGTCATCAGCAAAGAGAATAGGTTTAAGGTGTTGTGATACATTAGGAAGATCATTGATATATAACAGGAAGAGCAGGGGACCAAGGACACTTCCCTGTGGTACTCCAGTATCCAGTGGTCTTATTGATGGGGTGTGACTCCAAAAGGATCTTGTAGTGCTTGCTGCCATTGCACCTCGTGACATCATCTGCTGCTATGCAGCTGCCACACCCTTCGAGCCCAGTTTGGGCAAGGTTTGTGGCAGCCCAAGGTGCCTAGCTTCTCTCTCCAAGCTCCATGGGGGTGGGGAATGGGGCTAGGCCTGGGGACAGGTAGTCCCAGAAGATGAGGAGGTACTTGTACCCCCTCCCATGGCAGACATTGGTCTGAGACACTCCCTCGACAGGGAGCCAAGGCTAGGCCATCTCTTGGAAAAGGCCCGGGCCGGGCAATTATACCGGCAAATCTACAACAGAACATTTAACCCTTAAACTGTCCACACGTAGATATACGTTCACTCGCGAAAGTGACCGAACGTATATCTACGTTTTATTTTACATTCGTTCAAATTTAGCGCAATAGGCCTGAGTCGCCTAGACATGAGAGAATGGGTCTGTGCCCTCAGTGTGCGCAGTATGAAAAAAATCGGGGATGCCAGGGTACCGCATGGTAGCCCCAGTTAGTTTCAGCTCCATCTTGGGTCAACATCATGGCACACCCCTGTGATTCACTTACGCCTCGTCGTATTAGCACTCTACTATTCTCGGAAAGTGATAAAGAACGCGAGCTTAGTGGATTTGACAGTGATATAGCCACTAATAATCAAGGAAGTAGTGAAACTATTGATGACAACCCACATGACCCTCAGCCCATCACCTCTGGGGTGGCCAGTGTGGCCAGTGTGGACAGTGTGGCCATATGCAGTCGGAGGCAAGGGACGTGGCAGTTCACGATCCAAAACCCCAGCCACTGATAGTGAAAGTGATAATGAAGGAGAGTATGCTGGGATGGAGGAAGAGGTGGTGGGTGGCATGGTGCCTGGACCTCGTGGCGCAGTGTGTGGACAGACAAAGGACCACGAGGCACCCTCTCAATCATGTGCTGGCCCCACTCCCGTCACTCCTGCTCCCCCACGTCCCATGCCACAGGTCCACCCTGCACCATCTGATCGTGAATGGAAGGGGACTGAACATACACCATTCGTGCCACATCCTTTCAATTTTGATGGCAGTGGAAGTGGCATCATGCCACACTGTCCCATCACAAATGAGTCTACAGAGTTAGACTATTTTCAACTATACTTTGATGAGCCAATAATGAACCTGATTGTTACTCAGACCAACCTGTACTACCAGTATACAATGGACCATGCAGATTTTTCAGAATCGTCACGGCTGCGCAGGTGGAAAGATACAACTGTGGCTGAAATGTATTTATTCCTTGGCACTGTCATGCTTATGCCACACACATATAAGAACAATATAGCAAACTACTGGTCCACAGACCACTTCATTAGCACTCCAGTCTTCCGTGACCTCCTTCCCTGCAACAGATTCCTTCTGTTGCTGAGAATGTTGCACTTCTCAGATAAAAATACACCAAACCGAAATGACCTCCTCTACAAAATCCGGGAATTGTTTATGTATCTCAAGCAAAAATTCAGTGCCTACTTTTATCCATTCAAGAACATTGTTGTTGACGAGTCCTTGATTCTGTTCAAGGGACGACTGTCATTCAAACAATATATACCAAGCAAACGTAATCGCTTTGGTATAAAACTGTTTGTTATGTATGACTGTGAGACTGGTCTTGTGTTGGATGTCATTATCTACACATGTAAAAATACCCTTGATGATACCAGGCGCATTTTGGGCATTTCTGGTGATGTTGTTCGCAAGATGATGCAGCCATACCTTGGCAAGGGCCATACATTGTTCACAGACAACTGGTACACAAGCCCTATGCTTGCTGATTTCCTACGTGTGAACAATACTGATATATGTGGAACAGTGAGAAGAAATAGAAAACACATGCCAAAGTTCACTGGAGGAAGTGTAGTGCAGGCATTTCATGCCAATGACATCATGGCACTGTCATGGCATGACAAAAGGGACGTGACATTGCTCTCAACCATCCACAGAAACGAGATGGTACAAACAGACAGAATGAGCAAGCTCAACAATCAACCTATTGAAAAGCCAGCTGTTGTCATCGACTATACAAACAATATGCGACTAGTCGACAAGTGTGACATGATGATAGGCTTTGTTGACTGTGTGCGTAGGAGTCGCAAGTGGTATATAAAAGTGTTTTTCCACCTTGTGGACATTGCAATGCTCAATGCCTTCAACATGTATGAAATAAAGACTGGGAAGCGACAACGATATGCAGAATTCACCTCAAATGTCATCAAGCAGATAGGAGAAAGTATGGTACCACACCTATACCTGCCACTCCACAGCGACCTGTCACCCCACAACAGCGACCTGTCACTCCACAACAGCGACCTGTCACTCCACAACCAGAGGGAAAGTGCCCAACCGAATAATCCCTAACTGTCACTGCCTGATACCATTACCATCTACTCCAAAGAAGAAGTACTCTCAGAAAAATGTGTTGTGTGTGCTTACAGTACACAGCGACCCAGTGCGAAAAGACACACGATACATGTGTCAGCAATGTGGAGTGGCACTCTGTATGAATCCATGCTTCTTCGAGTATCATACAGTGGTGGACTTCTAGAAACATAAATAGGACCTGTAAATACCTTGTATATATATGTAAACAATAGTAAGTGATTGAACCAGGTGTACAAATTTATTTATCAGTGTGAACATGTGTGTTTGTGACAGTATGATTACTAATTCAGTAAGAAACATTTGTGTCTAAACAAGAATTGGCAATGAAATGAATAGATCTGCATCAAAACATTATTATCATAGCATGAAAACAACAGAAAATGGAAAAAATGGAAAAATCGATAAATGTTTCTTGCTTCTGCAAGCGGCAGTGCTCCATGTTGCCGACACCACATCAATTAGCACCAACTTCGCGGGCTTATATCTCGGTAAGTACTGGCCCTAAAATGTTTTTTTTTTAGCCTATCCTATTTATAAAAATGTGCTCTTCATATTTAGAATTTTTTTTTTTTTTATTTCAAAATATTCGGTCACTTTCGCGAGTGAACGTATATCTACGTGTGGACAGTTTAAGGGTTAAGTAAAGAGAAACAATTCTGGAACGTGTAATACATGTTCGGCAGGCCGGCTGGCTGGCTGGTTGGGTGGGTGACTGGCTGATTGAATTTGGCTGTCTCTCCATCTCTATCTGTCTCTATCTGTCTGTGTGTATCTCTCTGTCTATCTCTATCTCTATCGCACAGGTACACATAAATACAATTATACATAATGTAAATTACCTAGGATAACCCAAAAAATGTGGACAAAGTGCTTTACTGTGCTTGTAGATATAAGGTATAATAAGCATGTCTGGCAAGTTATTCACATTTTCACTTGATCGGGAATCAGACGTGACAACTCTGCATCGTGTGTAATACCTGTTGGTTCATGAGCGGCTCTCTGAGACAGAGAGACAGAAAGAGAGATAAGCAGAAGAACTAGACACAGACATATAGATAGACAGACATGTTTATGTGTAACAGTGAAAACAAATAGCCATGGTTCCCTGGAGCAGTGCTTGATCATCAGCATCACTCCACTGCTGCACTGTCAGCAGTGGAGTGACACTGCTTACACTGTGCTTCAAGGAGTTTCATATATACTCCAGTGTGTCTAAAACATTGCTGGGACCTATGAATACTTTGTATAACAAAAAAAAAAAGATACAATACCGTGACTGCAACAATACACAAATAACCCGCACATAGAAGAGAGGAGCTTACAACGACATTTCGATCCGACTTGGACCATTTACAAAGTCACACTAACAAAAAGGAGAGAAGGAAGGAGTATATATAGACAGGAACAAGAGAGGAAGTGGTAGAGGTAGTAGTAGTAGTAGTAAGTGGAGTCAGTCAGTCAAATACTAAGAAAGAGAAGCACTACAAAGGAGCTAGGGGCCCACAGAGGGTGGGGGCAAAAACAGAGGGGGAAAATAAAGGACAAATACCCAAGGCAGAAGAAAGAAACCCCAAAGGAGAAAGAGGAAAAGGAAAGGGAAGAGGGAGAAGGGTAAAAAATCAGGTTAAGTCATGGGTGTTCTATTGATGTGCGTCCTTCACTCTGGCTCCGCTATGTAAATGACATCTTTGCTCTTTGGCCTCATGACTCTAGTCTCTTCCTACCATTTCTTGATGCTCTTAATAATCTTGCCCTTCCATTAAGTTTAAAGCTGAATGGGAATCTAATTCCTTGCTTCCTTTCCTTGATGTTCATGTCCACCGCTCAGTTACAGGTTTTACCTTTCCGTGTACTGCAAGCCTATGCACAGTGGCATGTACAGTCATTACTTTTCTTATCATGCTTCCTCTGTTAAGAAAAGTGTTCTTATCCCCCTTTCTTTGTGCTCTCTGCATTTGTGATCCTCAGTTCCTTGAATCAGAAATTTATACTTCATAATTCATTTTCCCGTCTTGGCTACCCTTCCCATTTCATAGACTCTGCCTTCTCACTTGCTAAACTGGCTTTCTTCTCCCCAAACTCTCTTCTCCTGGAAACTCTCCTGTCTTCTGCCTTCCCTACATTTCCGGTCTTTCTAGTCTCAACTCTCTCATTCCTTAGACATCAAACTTCCTTTTCGCCAGACTAACACTCATCGCACTAATCTAGTTCATACCTCTCCTCCCTATATAGATGCTCCTGGTGTTTACGCTATTTCTTGTTCCTCCTGTCCTCTTCAGTACTTTGGAGAAACTGGCCAATCTCTTTCTGACAGACTTAGGGAGCACAAAAGTAGTGTTAGGCTTGCCAACACCTCAATGCTCTTTTCTGTCATGTCAGAGATCACAGTCATCCTATTGACTGATCTTCTGCTAAAACTGTCTACCCTACTTCTAACTTTCACAGTCACCGTCTGGTTGAATCCTCTCTTATACACAACTTTCCTTGTATGAATCATAGTCCTGGCTTTGTCTCTGTAGATGTCTTCCTTTCCCATTACATTGTAAAATGCTCCAAACTTCAGAACACCTGTGACTTAGCCTGATGCGTTTTCCCCTTCTCCCTCTTCCCTTTCCTCTTTCTCCTTTGGGTTTTCTTTCTTCTGCCTTGGGTATTTGTCCTTTATTATTTTTCCCCTCTGTGTTCTTGCGCCTACCCTCTGTGGGCCCCTAGCTCCCTTGCAGTGCTTCTCTTCTAAGTATTTGACTGACTCCACTACTACTACTACTACCTCCACCACTTCTCTCTTGTTCCCGTCCCTGTCTGCTGGCCTATATATACTCCCTCCTCTCGTTTTTGTTATTGTGACTTTGTAAATGGTCCAAGTCAGACCTAAACGTCGTCATAAGCTCCTCTCTTCTATGTGCGGGTTGTTTGTGTATAATTGTATATACATTTCTAGACAATAGTAATGACCAAGGCAGGTGAAAATGTTCACCTGTCAGTGTGTTTGTGACTATTTGAGTACTATTTCAGTACCTAATATTATTGTCAGAATAAAGATTGGCTATGAAATCAGAGAACTATTATAAATTGTAATTATCAGAACATAAAAATTATATAAATTAAAATAAGAAAGAAAAAGGTATATCGGCAACACTTCTGCAAGCGGCAGGACTCCATGTTGCCGTCAGGTGAGCATCCAGCGCCAACTCGGTCTTATATCATGGTAGTACTGACCCTAAATTTTTTTTTTTTTGGGCTTATTACACACAGAAAATTGCCCTCTTTAACCCTTTCATGGTCCATGACGTAGTTCTACGACTTTGAGGTGAGGGTTCAAACCGTAATACTACGGCAAAATTCTAGTGGCCTCAAATTTAGCGTGAGAAGGCTGATAGGCCAACATCTAAGAGAATGGGTTTGTGGGTCATTTAGCTCAATATAAAAATCTGGGCACCGCATGGCATTGTGGGAACCCGCCTAAGTAGCGTTGTTCACCATGCCTAGCGGCAAGGAAGCTCTCACTCCCAGGCGAATTCTGACTCTCCTCTTCCAAGTTATAGTTCTAAGACTGATGGAAGTGGAGCTGAAAATGAATTCTATGGTTTTGAACCATATGGTACATTGTACCATATGGTACCATTGTACCATATGGTACAATGGTAAATATGGAAAATGGTACCATACGGACATTGTACCAATTGTACCATTTACCATTGTATGAATGGAAGGACCCAATGGTAATAAGTCTGATTTTTTTTTATCCTATTCCCCAAAATATTTTATGTTGATTTATTAACTGATTTAGGTATACCGAATAAACGACACACCACATGCGCTTGAGTAAGTTTATTCAGGTGTACACAAATACAGTTGTACATAGATTATCATACATACAGAATTGGAAAGATCCTAGGGTAACCCAGAAAAGTCAGGGCCACTTATTTCCATTGGGATCCCTTACTGTACCATAAGGGACCTGACATGGTACCTTATATGGTACCCACCTAGATACCCTGTACCCTTTTTTTTTTCAAAAGTCGGCCGCTCCCACCAGGCAGGGTGACCCAAAAAGAAAGAAAATCCCCAAAAGAAAAACTTTCATCATCATTCAACACTTTTACCCACCTCAAACACTGTCTTTGCAGAGAAGGATACGACAGCGGAATAGTCCCTCCCAGCTGTCACTATCTCAACCTCCTTTAAAGTGCAGGATTTATTTTCCCATTTCCAGGACTAAGTCCAACAAATCAAAACTGGTTTCCTAATCCCTTACAAAAGACCCTGCCACACTAACAGATCCATGTCCCAAGCCCCATTCGTCTCCATTCACTCCTATCTAACACGTCACACATGTTGCTGGAAGTCCAAGCTCCCGCCCACAAAACCTCCTTTGGTCAGAAAGGGTTGTTGGGGAAGGAGGCGGCCCCAGACTTGGGTGAGTGAGTCGGGTCTAAGGCACTACGCAGCTTTCCAACACAAGCGCTTCCAATCCATCCTGGAACATGTCCATCACACATTTGTAAATATATAATAGAACATCACTAATATACAAATTTTTGCATATTTTTGTTGTAAACAATTATTGAAAAAAATGA